>JAHBBA010001151.1:0-177418 GCA_018806925.1 Skeletonema costatum
ATGAGGCATCTGTGAGACGACCGCCAGCACTACTCTCTAGCACCATATCGTATGTCACGCTGTGTATATGACAATCAACTGCTTCTAGTGACCCATTACAGGAGGCCATGATGGTATAGACACGTCTTTTACACGGCTCAAGCATTGTTTGGTCGTATCGGCGTCGCTACAACGTCGTAGGTGACCTGATGAGGCATCTGTGAGACGACCGCCAGCACTACTCTCTAGCACCATATCGTATGTCACGCTGTGTATATGACAATCAACTGCTTCTAGTGACCCATTATAGGTGGCCATGATGGTATAGACACGTCTTTTACACGGCTCAAGCATTGTTTGGTCGTATCGGCGTCGCTACAACGTCGTAGGTGACCTGATGAGGCATCTGAGACGACCGCCAGCACTACTCTCTAGCACCATATCGTATCTCACGCTGTGTATATGACAATCAACAGCTTCTAGTGACCCATTATAGTTGGCCATGATGGTATAGACACGTCTTTTACACGGCTCAAGCATTGTTTGGTCGTATCGGCGTCGCTACAACGTCGTAGGTGACCTGATGAGGCATCTGAGACGACCGCCAGCACTACTCTCTAGCACCATATCGTATCTCACGCTGTGTATATGACAATCAACAGCTTCTAGTGACCCATTATAGTTGGCCATGATGGTATAGACACGTCTTTTACACGGCTCAAGCATTGTTTGGTCGTATCGGCGTCGCTACAACGTCGTAGGTGACCTGATGAGGCATCTGAGACGACCGCCAGCACTACTCTCTAGCACCATATCGTATCTCACGCTGTGTATATGACAATCAACAGCTTCTAGTGACCCATTATAGTTGGCCATGATGGTATAGACACGTCTTTTACACGGCTCAAGCATTGTTTGGTCGTATCGGCGTCGCTACAACGTCGTAGGTGACCTGATGAGGCATCTGAGACGACCGCCAGCACTACTCTCTAGCACCATATCGTATCTCACGCTGTGTATATGACAATCAACAGCTTCTAGTGACCCATTATAGTTGGCCATGATGGTATAGACACGTCTTTTACACGGCTCAAGCATTGTTTGGTCGTATCGGCGTCGCTACAACGTCGTAGGTGACCTGATGAGGCATCTGTGAGACGACCGCCAGCACTACTCTCTAGCACCATATCGTATCTCACGCTGTGTATATGACAATCAACTGCTTCTAGTGACCCATTATAGTTGGCCATGATGGTATAGACACGTCTTTTACACGGCTCAAGCATTGTTTGGTCGTATCGGCGTCGCTACAACGTCGTAGGTGACCTGATGAGGCATCTGAGACGACCGCCAGCACTACTCTCTAGCACCATATCGTATCTCACGCTGTGTATATGACAATCAACAGCTTCAAGTGACCCATTATAGTTGGCCATGATGGTATAGACACGTCTTTTACACGGCTCAAGCATTGTTTGGTCGTATCGGCGTCGCTACAACGTCGTAGGTGACCTGATGAGGCATCTGAGACGACCGCCAGCACTACTCTCTAGCACCATATCGTATCTCACGCTGTGTATATGACAATCAACAGCTTCTAGTGACCCATTACAGGAGGCCATGATGGTATAGACACGTCTTTTACACGGCTCAAGCATTGTTTGGTCGTATCGGCGTCGCTACAACGTCGTAGGTGACCTGATGAGGCATCTGTGAGACGACCGCCAGCACTACTCTCTAGCACCATATCGTATGTCACGCTGTGTATATGACAATCAACTGCTTCTAGTGACCCATTATAGTTGGCCATGATGGTATAGACACGTCTTTTACACGGCTCAAGCATTGTTTGGTCGTATCGGCGTCGCTACAACGTCGTAGGTGACCTGATGAGGCATCTGTGAGACGACCGCCAGCACTACTCTCTAGCACCATATCGTATCTCACGCTGTGTATATGACAATCAACAGCTTCTAGTGACCCATTATAGTTGGCCATGATGGTATAGACACGTCTTTTACACGGCTCAAGCATTGTTTGGTCGTATCGGCGTCGCTACAACGTCGTAGGTGACCTGATGAGGCATCTGAGACGACCTCCAACACTACTCTCTAGCACCATATCGTATCTCACGCTGTGTATATGACAATCAACAGCTTCTAGTGACCCATTACAGTTGGCCATGATGGTATAGACACGTCTTTTACACGGCTCAAGCATTGTTTGGTCGTATCGGCGTCGCTACAACGTCGTAGGTGACCTGATGAGGCATCTGTGAGACGACCGCCAGCACTACTCTCTAGCACCATATCGTATGTCACGCTGTGTATATGACAATCAACTGCTTCTAGTGACCCATTATAGTTGGCCATGATGGTATAGACACGTCTTTTACACGGCTCAAGCATTGTTTGGTCGTATCGGCGTCGCTACAACGTCGTAGGTGACCTGATGAGGCATCTGTGAGACGACCGCCAGCACTACTCTCTAGCACCATATCGTATCTCACGCTGTGTATATGACAATCAACAGCTTCTAGTGACCCATTATAGTTGGCCATGATGGTATAGACACGTCTTTTACACGGCTCAAGCATTGTTTGGTCGTATCGGCGTCGCTACAACGTCGTAGGTGACCTGATGAGGCATCTGTGAGACGACCGCCAGCACTACTCTCTAGCACCATATCGTATCTCACGCTGTGTATATGACAATCAACAGCTTCTAGTGACCCATTATAGTTGGCCATGATGGTATAGACACGTCTTTTACACGGCTCAAGCATTGTTTGGTCGTATCGGCGTCGCTACAACGTCGTAGGTGACCTGATGAGGCATCTGAGACGACCTCCAACACTACTCTCTAGCACCATATCGTATCTCACGTTGTGTATATGACAATCAACAGCTTCTAGTGACCCATTATAGTAGGCCATGATGGTATAGACACGTCTTTTACACGGCTCAAGCATTGTTTGGTCGTATCGGCGTCGCTACAACGTCGTAGGTGACCTGATGAGGCATCTGTGAGACGACCGCCAGCACTACTCTCTAGCACCATATCGTATGTCACGCTGTGTATATGACAATCAACAGCTTCTAGTGACCCATTATAGTTGGCCATGATGGTATAGACACGTCTTTTACACGGCTCAAGCATTGTTTGGTCGTATCGGCGTCGCTACAACGTCGTAGGTGACCTGATGAGGCATCTGTGAGACGACCGCCAGCACTACTCTCTAGCACCATATCGTATGTCACGCTGTGTATATGACAATCAACAGCTTCTAGTGACCCATTATAGTTGGCCATGATGGTATAGACACGTCTTTTACACGGCTCAAGCATTGTTTGGTCGTATCGGCGTCGCTACAACGTCGTAGGTGACCTGATGAGGCATCTGAGACGACCTCCAACACTACTCTCTAGCACCATATCGTATCTCACGCTGTGTATATGACAATCAACAGCTTCTAGTGACCCATTATAGTTGGCCATGATGGTATAGACACGTCTTTTACACGGCTCAAGCATTGTTTGGTCGTATCGGCGTCGCTACAACGTCGTAGGTGACCTGATGAGGCATCTGAGACGACCTCCAACACTACTCTCTAGCACCATATCGTATCTCACGTTGTGTATATGACAATCAACAGCTTCTAGTGACCCATTATAGTTGGCCATGATGGTATAGACACGTCTTTTACACGGCTCAAGCATTGTTTGGTCGTATCGGCGTCGCTACAACGTCGTAGGTGACCTGATGAGGCATCTGTGAGACGACCGCCAGCACTACTCTCTAGCACCATATCGTATGTCACGCTGTGTATATGACAATCAACAGCTTCTAAAGACCCATTATAGTTGGCCATGATGGTATAGACACGTCTTTTACACGGCTCAAGCATTGTTTGGTCGTATCGGCGTCGCTACAACGTCGTAGGTGACCTGATGAGGCATCTGTGAGACGACCGCCAGCACTACTCTCTAGCACCATATCGTATGTCACGCTGTGTATATGACAATCAACTGCTTCTAGTGACCCATTATAGTTGGCCATGATGGTATAGACACGTCTTTTACACGGCTCAAGCATTGTTTGGTCGTATCGGCGTCGCTACAACGTCGTAGGTGACCTGATGAGGCATCTGAGACGACCTCCAACACTACTCTCTAGCACCATATCGTATCTCACGCTGTGTATATGACAATCAACAGCTTCTAGTGACCCATTATAGTTGGCCATGATGGTATAGACACGTCTTTTACACGGCTCAAGCATTGTTTGGTCGTATCGGCGTCGCTACAACGTCGTAGGTGACCTGATGAGGCATCTGTGAGACGACCGCCAGCACTACTCTCTAGCACCATATCGTATCTCACGCTGTGTATATGACAATCAACTGCTTCTAGTGACCCATTATAGTTGGCCATGATGGTATAGACACGTCTTTTACACGGCTCAAGCATTGTTTGGTCGTATCGGCGTCGCTACAACGTCGTAGGTGACCTGATGAGGCATCTGTGAGACGACCGCCAGCACTACTCTCTAGCACCATATCGTATGTCACGCTGTGTATATGACAATCAACAGCTTCTAGTGACCCATTATAGTTGGCCATGATGGTATAGACACGTCTTTTACACGGCTCAAGCATTGTTTGGTCGTATCGGCGTCGCTACAACGTCGTAGGTGACCTGATGAGGCATCTGAGACGACCTCCAACACTACTCTCTAGCACCATATCGTATCTCACGCTGTGTATATGACAATCAACTGCTTCTAGTGACCCATTATAGTTGGCCATGATGGTATAGACACGTCTTTTACACGGCTCAAGCATTGTTTGGTCGTATCGGCGTCGCTACAACGTCGTAGGTGACCTGATGAGGCATCTGTGAGACGACCGCCAGCACTACTCTCTAGCACCATATCGTATGTCACGCTGTGTATATGACAATCAACTGCTTCTAGTGACCCATTATAGTTGGCCATGATGGTATAGACACGTCTTTTACACGGCTCAAGCATTGTTTGGTCGTATCGGCGTCGCTACAACGTCGTAGGTGACCTGATGAGGCATCTGTGAGACGACCGCCAACACTACTCTCTAGCACCATATCGTATCTCACGCTGTGTATATGACAATCAACAGCTTCTAGTGACCCATTACAGGAGGCCATGATGGTATAGACACGTCTTTTACACGGCTCAAGCATTGTTTGGTCGTATCGGCGTCGCTACAACGTCGTAGGTGACCTGATGAGGCATCTGAGACGACCTCCAACACTACTCTCTAGCACCATATCGTATCTCACGTTGTGTATATGACAATCAACAGCTTCTAGTGACCCATTATAGTTGGCCATGATGGTATAGACACGTCTTTTACACGGCTCAAGCATTGTTTGGTCGTATCGGCGTCGCTACAACGTCGTAGGTGACCTGATGAGGCATCTGTGAGACGACCGCCAGCACTACTCTCTAGCACCATATCGTATGTCACGCTGTGTATATGACAATCAACTGCTTCTAGTGACCCATTATAGTTGGCCATGATGGTATAGACACGTCTTTTACACGGCTCAAGCATTGTTTGGTCGTATCGGCGTCGCTACAACGTCGTAGGTGACCTGATGAGGCATCTGTGAGACGACCGCCAGCACTACTCTCTAGCACCATATCGTATCTCACGCTGTGTATATGACAATCAACAGCTTCTAGTGACCCATTATAGTTGGCCATGATGGTATAGACACGTCTTTTACACGGCTCAAGCATTGTTTGGTCGTATCGGCGTCGCTACAACGTCGTAGGTGACCTGATGAGGCATCTGAGACGACCTCCAACACTACTCTCTAGCACCATATCGTATCTCACGCTGTGTATATGACAATCAACAGCTTCTAGTGACCCATTATAGTTGGCCATGATGGTATAGACACGTCTTTTACACGGCTCAAGCATTGTTTGGTCGTATCGGCGTCGCTACAACGTCGTAGGTGACCTGATGAGGCATCTGAGACGACCTCCAACACTACTCTCTAGCACCATATCGTATCTCACGTTGTGTATATGACAATCAACAGCTTCTAGTGACCCATTATAGTTGGCCATGATGGTATAGACACGTCTTTTACACGGCTCAAGCATTGTTTGGTCGTATCGGCGTCGCTACAACGTCGTAGGTGACCTGATGAGGCATCTGTGAGACGACCGCCAGCACTACTCTCTAGCACCATATCGTATGTCACGCTGTGTATATGACAATCAACTGCTTCTAGTGACCCATTATAGTTGGCCATGATGGTATAGACACGTCTTTTACACGGCTCAAGCATTGTTTGGTCGTATCGGCGTCGCTACAACGTCGTAGGTGACCTGATGAGGCATCTGAGACGACCGCCAACACTACTCTCTAGCACCATATCGTATCTCACGCTGTGTATATGACAATCAACAGCTTCTAGTGACCCATTATAGTTGGCCATGATGGTATAGACACGTCTTTTACACGGCTCAAGCATTGTTTGGTCGTATCGGCGTCGCTACAACGTCGTAGGTGACCTGATGAGGCATCTGAGACGACCTCCAACACTACTCTCTAGCACCATATCGTATCTCACGTTGTGTATATGACAATCAACAGCTTCTAGTGACCCATTATAGT
The DNA here is from genome assembly GCA_018806925.1 of Skeletonema costatum. Lineage (NCBI taxonomy): Eukaryota > Bacillariophyta > Thalassiosirophyceae > Thalassiosirales > Thalassiosiraceae > Skeletonema > Skeletonema costatum. The sequence continues at coordinate 6,649 of JAHBBA010001151.1, forward strand.
TGGCCATGATGGTATAGACACGTCTTTTACACGGCTCAAGCATTGTTTGGTCGTATCGGCGTCGCTACAACGTCGTAGGTGACCTGATGAGGCATCTGAGACGACCTCCAACACTACTCTTTAGCACCATATCGTATCTCACGCTGTGTATATGACAATCAACTGCTTCTAGTGACCCATTATAGTTGGCCATGATGGTATAGACACGTCTTTTACACGGCTCAAGCATTGTTTGGTCGTATCGGCGTCGCTACAACGTCGTAGGTGACCTGATGAGGCATCTGAGACGACCGCCAGCACTACTCTCTAGCACCATATCGTATCTCACGCTGTGTATATGACAATCAACTGCTTCTAGTGACCAATTTCAGGAGGCCTTGATGGTATAGACACGTCTTTTACACGGCTCAAGCATTGTTTGGTCGTATCGGCGTCGCTACAACGTCGTAGGTGACCTGATGAGGCATCTGAGACGACCGCCAGCACTACTCTTTAGCACCATATCGTATCTCACGCTGTGTATATGACAATCAACTGCTTCTAGTGACCCATTATAGTTGGCCATGATGGTATAGACACGTCTTTTACACGGCTCAAGCATTGTTTGGTCGTATCGGCGTCGCTACAACGTCGTAGGTGACCTGATGAGGCATCTGAGACGACCGCCAGCACTACTCTCTAGCACCATATCGTATCTCACGCTGTGTATATGACAATCAACTGCTTCTAGTGACCCATTATAGTTGGCCATGATGGTATAGACACGTCTTTTACACGGCTCAAGCATTGTTTGGTCGTATCGGCGTCGCTACAACGTCGTAGGTGACCTGATGAGGCATCTGAGACGACCGCCAGCACTACTCTCTAGCACCATATCGTATCTCACGCTGTGTATATGACAATCAACTGCTTCTAGTGACCAATTTCAGGAGGCCTTGATGGTATAGACACGTCTTTTACACGGCTCAAGCATTGTTTGGTCGTATCGGCGTCGCTACAACGTCGTAGGTGACCTGATGAGGCATCTGAGACGACCGCCAGCACTACTCTCTAGCACCATATCGTATCTCACGCTGTGTATATGACAATCAACTGCTTCTAGTGACCCATTATAGTTGGCCATGATGGTATAGACACGTCTTTTACACGGCTCAAGCATTGTTTGGTCGTATCGGCGTCGCTACAACGTCGTAGGTGACCTGATGAGGCATCTGAGACGACCGCCAGCACTACTCTTTAGCACCATATCGTATCTCACGCTGTGTATATGACAATCAACTGCTTCTAGTGACCCATTATAGTTGGCCATGATGGTATAGACACGTCTTTTACACGGCTCAAGCATTGTTTGGTCGTATCGGCGTCGCTACAACGTCGTAGGTGACCTGATGAGGCATCTGAGACGACCGCCAGCACTACTCTCTAGCACCATATCGTATCTCACGCTGTGTATATGACAATCAACTGCTTCTAGTGACCCATTACAGTGGACCATGATGGTATAGACACGTCTTTTACACGGCTCAAGCATTGTTTGGTCGTATCGGCGTCGCTACAACGTCGTAGGTGACCTGATGAGGCATCTGAGACGACCGCCAGCACTACTCTCTAGCACCATATCGTATCTCACGCTGTGTATATGACAATCAACTGCTTCTAGTGACCCATTATAGTTGGCCATGATGGTATAGACACGTCTTTTACACGGCTCAAGCATTGTTTGGTCGTATCGGCGTCGCTACAACGTCGTAGGTGACCTGATGAGGCATCTGAGACGACCGCCAGCACTACTCTCTAGCACCATATCGTATCTCACGCTGTGTATATGACAATCAACTGCTTCTAGTGACCCATTTCAGGAGGCCTTGATGGTATAGACACGTCTTTTACACGGCTCAAGCATTGTTTGGTCGTATCGGCGTCGCTACAACGTCGTAGGTGACCTGATGAGGCATCTGAGACGACCGCCAGCACTACTCTCTAGCACCATATCGTATCTCACGCTGTGTATATGACAATCAACTGCTTCTAGTGACCCATTATAGTTGGCCATGATGGTATAGACACGTCTTTTACACGGCTCAAGCATTGTTTGGTCGTATCGGCGTCGCTACAACGTCGTAGGTGACCTGATGAGGCATCTGAGACGACCGCCAGCACTACTCTCTAGCACCATATCGTATCTCACGCTGTGTATATGACAATCAACTGCTTCTAGTGACCCATTATAGTTGGCCATGATGGTATAGACACGTCTTTTACACGGCTCAAGCATTGTTTGGTCGTATCGGCGTCGCTACAACGTCGTAGGTGACCTGATGAGGCATCTGAGACGACCGCCAGCACTACTCTCTAGCACCATATCGTATCTCACGCTGTGTATATGACAATCAACTGCTTCTAAAGACCCATTACAGGAAACCATGATGATATAGACACGTCTTTTACACGGCTCAAGCATTGTTTGGTCGTATCGGTGTCGCTACAACGTCGTAGGTGACCTGATGAGGCATCTGAGACGACCGCCAGCACTACTCTCTAGCACCATATCGTATCTCACGCTGTGTATATGACAATCAACTGCTTCTAGTGACCCATTATAGTTGGCCATGATGGTATAGACACGTCTTTTACACGGCTCAAGCATTGTTTGGTCGTATCGGCGTCGCTACAACGTCGTAGGTGACCTGATGAGGCATCTGAGACGACCGCCAACACTACTCTCTAGCACCATATCGTATCTCACGCTGTGTATATGACAATCAACAGCTTCTAGTGACCCATTATAGTTGGCCTTGATGGTATAGACACGTCTTTTACACGGCTCAAGCATTGTTTGGTCGTATCGGCGTCGCTACAACGTCGTAGGTGACCTGATGAGGCATCTGAGACGACCGCCAGCACTACTCTCTAGCACCATATCGTATCTCACGCTGTGTATACGACAATCAACTGCTTCTAGTGACCAATTACAGGAGGCCTTGATGGTATAGACACGTCTTTTACACGGCTCAAGCATTGTTTGGTCGTATCGGCGTCGCTACAACGTCGTAGGTGACCTGATGAGGCATCTGAGACGACCGCCAGCACTACTCTCTAGCACCATATCGTATCTCACGCTGTGTATATGACAATCAACTGCTTCTAGTGACCCATTATAGTTGGCCATGATGGTATAGACACGTCTTTTACACGGCTCAAGCATTGTTTGGTCGTATCGGCGTCGCTACAACGTCGTAGGTGACCTGATGAGGCATCTGAGACGACCTCCAACACTACTCTCTAGCACCATATCGTATCTCACGCTGTGTATATGACAATCAACTGCTTCTAGTGACCCATTATAGTTGGCCATGATGGTATAGACACGTCTTTTACACGGCTCAAGCGTTGCTTGGTCGTATCGGCGTCGCTACAACGTCGTCAGTGTCCTGACGAGGCCATCTATTAGTAATTCTTTATTTTGTAGGTGACCTGTTGAGTTTTAGTTGGTATGGCTAGTCCGCTCATCCTATTATCCATAATAGTGTTTAGTGCGGTATGTATATGTTGGATGTAGAAGAGTCACGCTAGGTTATTTACCATTACTCTCCCGAACTGTTTTGTTGTCACATCCTTTTTATTAAGCCATTTGTTGTCACATCATTCTTCTTTCTTTTTAATTTTCAGCTCTCCTTGGTAAGCATGCTCGAGTTCATATGTTTTCAGAGTGCTTGAGCGTATACTTTTTTCTGAAAGATTGATATATATATTATACACTAGTCGCTTCGCGGGCTAGCGCTTCGCGTATACCTATTATATATGTGTCTTAGTAGCATTATTATTTAAAGAATTTATTTACATTTCTTCTTCAGCGCCTGCGCTGAGGTGCATTGTTACTTGACGTTGAAGATCGATGGCTACCCATTTCTACATCAAGCAATGGTTGGTGTTCAACGTCAGAGCCCTTTGCATCGTCTTGAATGCCATCATTTATTTCATCCAGTGGAAGATTGGGCAGTTCAAGCGGATCACTGCGTTTGCTACCTTCCGGGAAGGGCAATTTACTGCCATCTGCAACAACTGTGCTATCCTTCTTTCTATTGCGCTGCTTCTCTAAGCTTGCCACGGTCAAACCTCCCAGAACCAAGGCTGCTCCTGCTGCATACTTCCAGTTACTCTCTTTTGGGAACAAGACAAAGCTCAGAATTAGCGTCATACCCTTTCGTGCTGTTCCAACGAATACAGCAGCGACTCCACCAAACTTTCTCACCACTTGAGTGTGCGCGCTCACTGCTACATGGGAAATGAGCACATACGCAATCACATGTAACAGGAATGTCCTTCTCAGCCCAGTTCCATGAGAAGTCTCTAATGATTCTTCTTCAAACAAATTACGGTGTTGTTTGTCGGTTGTTGTTGCCATCATGATTGAAAAGTAATTAGTCTCTTCCACCTTCGGCTTACCCATTACAAAATGGACAAATCCCATCAGATCTCCGCTCAACAATGTGCTCCCTGTTTGGATCATCAAAGTAAAGACGTTGGTAAAAAACATCACTTCACTTTTTGAAGCATCATATGTGCGAAAGATTTTCTCTTGTGCATTTGGGAGAACTGCATCTGCGAACACACTCAAAGTGACAAGTGTTAATCCAAACGGATGAAATTGAGGCTTGCTCAATGACCAATCTCCCGCGGCGAATGTTATCAATCCAGCGCACACTGCCATAGCACTCCCAATCTCGATTACAGTGAACCGTTTTGAATTTCCCATGACGACTGCCAACAACATTGTCGGCAGCAATTTACAGCTTCGAAACACAACCTTGGTAGGAAAGTTGATGTAATTCAGGCTCCAGCTAGCAAGACTTGAGCTCATCGAAAGACAGAGAGTCAGTAGAGGATATGCACATATCGGTGCAACCATCTGTTTCTTCGCCTCTCCATTTCCAATGAAAGGTAATGATGATCGTTCTAGACCGCTGCAGAGTGTAACACCAAGCACCTCCATCCATCCCAGCATCACGCCAAAAGTAAACCCTTCCGTATTTATCATTGCCTCTTGTAAAACATTGTGAATCCCAAAGAAGAAAAAGACAGATAGTGCCAGAGTTATGAATTGTATCGTTCTAGGGAGTGCTTCAATTTTGTTGCCCAATAGAGAACCCATGTTGATTGCGTTTTTGCTTGCTGGTGAATTTAAGATGCGTTTGTCTGCTTTAGATGGTGTTGTAGGGCATTCATCTACTAGACGACGGGGTGCCATCTCTACGACGTTTCCTCCCAGCTAGAGTTGTTAGTATGATAATAATGACTTCGCGACATTGTTCGTGACCGAAGTGAAGTTCAAGCAAATAAATGGCTGGACTTACTCTACTTGTACTGCGACCTAGGTACTCACATTACATAGGTACCTAAATACATACTTAGATGAGTCGTGTCTGTCACCGCTATCGGTCCCACAAAATGACCCCCTATCGAATGTCTTACAATTTCATCAAATCAACGGGGCGGGAGAGATTCGTAGACCACAGCAGATGAGCCTCTCCTGCCTCCGGCTTCGGTCGGAACTGCTCTTCCTACTCTTCATTGCTGAACTGGCTGCCCCTATCGTAAAAAAGATGAAGGTGTTTATGATTCTTGTTCTGCTTCTAATTGAGGTCCGGTGTGTTTGTGGACAAAATGAAACTGATTTATCTCCACAGCAGTCACCAACGATGGGGCCAACGCTACTGCCAACGCTAATGCCAAGCTTATCACTCTTTCCTACAGTGTCTCCGCCTCCGTCGGCTTACCCATCTGTGTCTCCTTCAGCGTATCCTTCGCTCGAACCCTCCATATCTTCCAGTCCTACCATATCACCCGAACCGTCTTCGCATCCATCGTCTATGCCAAGTGCGATGCCCTCACTCAACGTAACTATCATCGCAAAACGCTACTATAAACAAACATTTCAGGCAGACAGGGCATTCGAATCCGTAGAGTTGGCCATTTTTAAGAAGTTCATGGAATCCTACACGGACGGTTTCGAATATGGAGTTACAGATCACATAGTCACAAATTGCACAGTAGTTTCGCAACTCTTCAATGATACGACCAGTATTCTATCGATCGATTATTCAATGAATTATACAACCAACTACATGATCTTTGAGAGAATATCAAATTACCCAGAGCAGTTCTACGCACTTCAAAACATGACTATTCTCACAGAGCAGTTGGCTCAAAAGGGATTCTCCCCTCAATTGGTTGCAATAGAACTTGTGATGCTCGATGAAGGCCAAGTCATTACACTAGCTCCAATAGATCAGCCAACTCTTAGTCCAGTGACGTCGCCTCCAACATATTCGCCTTCACGAATGATCACGGGTTCACCGACGAAGGATTATGGTGCATCCCTTGCAGCTGGAGATGGAGAAAGTGTAGATAACGAAAATGCAGATGAGAACAAAGACCCAGACAATGCACCATCTAATACCGATCTTTCCTCAAATAGTGAAGCGAGTGACATCTCTGAAGCCGCACAACAAAATAACGATTTCAGTGTCACGTTTGCTCCTTCACCGTTACCACCGATGAATGGTTTACCTACAACCACAGAACAACCGAACAGTGCTGGAAAGTCTGGTCTAGGAGTTGGTCTTGGTGTAGGGATTTTTGTTGCAGCAGTTATTTGTGTTGGTTTGATGTTCACATGGATGCGCTTTCAGAAAAAAGAGCATACGTCTACAGCAGAAGCAACATCTGCTGTAACAGCTATCGATGAAGAAGGCACAAGAAGCTCCTCCAGTCAAAAGTTCATTACTCATAATGAACCCTGCAGGAATAGAATCTCCCAAAAGCTTTTCAGATGAAGAATCCTACCGTCCGCTACATACAATAGATATCGAGGCTGCGCAAACTGATTCAATCCAAGCTGACAGTTATACAACTGGTGCTACGCCCGAGCAAGGCAATATTGTCATACCAATGTTGATTACACACCTAGATGATTCTGATACTTCTAGTGATACTCTTGGTGACTTTAGTTTGAATGAAGACGCAGACATCTTTGATAATTACAAAAACAACCAATTGGAGGAGCTGCGAGATGGTGTGACTTCATTTGTGGGCGACAGTGAAGGTATGATGAGCCTTGCCATGACGCAAGCACTGGTTGGTGAAAGTGATGGAACAGCTGAGGATATCTTGGATGGAGCAGGAAATCCAAACGAAATAGAAGCAAATTTCTTGTTTGAAACAAATGATTGGCTGAAGAAGAATCAAGAGTCTCCAGTTGATACACACGAATTCTTTCAAGAAATACTGAACAAAATGGTCGTGATCGTTCGAATCGGTATCATACATCCTCTCGATGCAGCTAGGATTATATATTGCTGTGCTGCCATTTTAGGCCTGAAGCTTTTGAAAGATTTCCCTAATGATATGCTCCTTGTTTTGGGGATGAGAAAGACAAATGATGCATCTCAAGGTCGAACTTACTTAGTCGACGCATTCAAGGAATTTGGAGCAATAGATGGTGCAGCGATCGCATTAGACAAAGGTTTCGGGTTTGTGCGTTTCGTTCACTCAAGCTCAGTAGATCTTGCATTGGAGCGCTTCCGCACTGCTGAAATCGAGGTTCAAGGTGTATCCGTTATGATCAAAAGTGTGATGTCGATGTGTGGTTAGACATGTTTATTTCTGTTAGTAGTCAACTTGTATGCTAAGATGATTAGGAGAATAGAAGTCTTCAGATGAATCCAACAAAGCAGCACAGAGGTGACTTGTAAAATGAATTAACTGTTATCATGTCTCTGTATTGAAAATATCGACTTCACTACTTGGACCTAAGGTGCACGAGCCACGAACGTATGAAGTCTCCAAAAGGCTCCGCCGTCTCGATTTGTGCATCTTGTCTATCGATTTCAAAGGACTATCGCCGTCACTGTTCCGTCTATCTCCATTGAGAGGGGTTGCTTCATCCATTATCTCTACACCGTTCATACCTCCATCCTCGTGACACATTCTTTCCTCGTCAGACTCTGTCATTGTGGCTACTTTTCTTCAGGCTCACCTACAACCATGTTGGCAACAAAAATGACGAAACCCAAAGCGGGAGAAAGCAAAGCAACTGGAGTAAACTCCCGGGCATCACTACTAACATCTACCATCGCAGGCGTTCGCAGACAGTAGTGAGCAACCACACTCGGAGCTGTGAAACCTCCAACCGAGGATGCCATGGACAACAAGGCCTGCATGGTACCTTCCAGCCCGCTTAGTTCAGGTGCTGCATCGACAGATTTAGAGAATAAGCTTCTATTTGGAGCGCCCAGGAAGGCGAAAGACCCAGCAGAAATAAACACTGGAACGACGAAAGCAGCAACTGAGGCATCTCGTTGCCACGAACTGTACAGAAGCAGGTATCCAAGCGCATTTGCCATAAGACCGTAGCATAATAGAGTAAAGTCGGTCACTCCCATTTGAGACAACTTATGAACAGATGTCATACCGAGAAACACAAGAATGGCCATTGCACCCAGAACGTAAGATACTTCGACTGGACTCTGTATAGTGAGGTAGAGTACAACATAAATGTTCAAATAATGAGTGGCAATCCCCAACAAAAAGAGTAAACATGTCATGAAAAATTCTCACCCAACCAAGCGCATCTGCAGACGCCGGGGCCAAAGCAGTTTCAATGAACTGCCAATTAAAATTGAATGTAAATATAGTCAAAAATGGAATGCCAATATGAGGTATTGTGCAAATGAAGCGAAGCATTTTTGACCACTCTGACTCTTTGTCATCTTGATCAGATGCTTCGTCTGAATTGTTGGGTGCCAGATCCGGCAAGAGAAAATACACCAAGACTTGTGATAAGAAATTGATAACGAATAACACCAGACCAACACTATTCAGATTGTCAAACTGGATTCCACATAGATCAAACTTCACATTTGCAAGCAAAGCACTAAACAATGGCGCAATGGCCATACCGATCATTTGGACACCACCCAATATAGCAGTGACAGATGTCCTTTCAGATGCTGGTAGTGCTCGCGCCACATAGGCGAATCCCAATGCCGAATTGGCTCTGCCTAAACCTCCCAATATTCTGCCAAGTGCCACTAATGTCAGTTGTGTAGATGTAAATGCCGGTGCCACTGCATAGAGAAGACCTCCTAAATTTGACAAGGAAATTGATATCATGTACGGCACAAGGAAACCCTGAGCATCACTCCATCTACCTAATATCGGCTTGCCACAAAATGACGCAAAACTATACACCGCCAATATAAAACCGTATGCATCTTGACTTCCTCCGAGTTTCTCCACGTAAAACGCCAATGATGGAGCGACGATCATGAATGATATTGAATCTACCAAGCCGAGAGTGGCGAGAGCTAGGACGGCATGGTCCATCATTGTTTCAGTGGCTAATGGAAAAGGAGGAGGGCGAGTAATTATTTGAATCTGAATTTAGTCTGCATCGCGGTAATATAATGGTCGTAAAATGCCTGTGCAGGCTGTTTTGGTGGGTAAGAAGGCGGAGGAATTCACGCGAAAGATCGAAGATCTTTGGAAGACCGTGGAGGCTATAGGGGGGCTTGGGGGAAGCCCCCCGGAATTGGAGGGTGAAAATTAATTGCCTCGTGGCCGAAAACGATAATACCTATCATGGGCCTCTCTGTACAATACTGTGGCGCCAAAACACAGGAAATACGGGGCGCCACAAACTGCCCCACAAACTGAGAAAAAACAGGCAGAACTGTAAAACACATGACACATGACGCTATCATCCATAACGTCTGAGTAAGTAAGTCGCATACGAGCTGCCTGCCTTACGCTTTGGAACGAATGAACTTTGCACCCCTGATAAGATTGGCGAGATAGACTTGTTGACGACACAGCAGGCTCAGAACGCATCTTTGAAGGCCAAAGTCAAAGTTGCAGTCGCACGTACTTCATTTAGTTTGCACACATATTATGCACAAATTTGAATTCGACACAATTTAAACGGTAATAAATGACCAGTCCGACGATACAAATAATTATCACCAGCCCCATTCAATGATAAACGCATCGCTGATGATGGTTTATCCGAACCGAATGATAGCGAAAATGGCTACGTTGTCAATTCTGCTGGCTTGTGTTTGGTTGCCGGCAGCCGTGGCTCAAAATAATACCACCACTACGCAACCCAGCATCCAAAATAGCACTACTCCTTCTTCGCAACCAAGCAGCAATAACAATGTAACATCAACATCACCAACGATAGCACCAATAATATCACCGACGGTGTCACCAACAATGCCACCAACGGTGTCACCAACAATGCCACCAACGTTATCACCAATAATGCCACCAACGTTGTCACCAATAGTCTCGCCCACGACATCACCAACGCTCAATCCAACAACTATGGAGCCGAGTCCATATCCTTCGACATCTTGGACACCGAGTATTTCTCCCACAACATCATGGCGACCAAGTTCAACGCCCACAACATCAACCAGTCCGACATCATCTCCATCGTCCACTCCGTCGACAACGCCAACAATCTCATCAGTGCCTACATCACAGCCGTCTATATCGTCAGAGCCGTCAAGCCTACCCACGTCAGGCACACCAACAAGTGCACCCATTCCACTGCCCACGGCATCACCCCTGGTGGCGCCGTCAGCTGCACCATCTTGGAATTCCACAATCACGGCAACAGGAAGGTTCCAGCAATTGCTAACAGTTAATAACGGGAAAGAATTTGATGATGTTGAGAAAGGCATCTACGAACAGGCCGTGATGCAGCAATATACAGATAAATTTGGTGAAATGGTTGCTAAACCTTTCATCACCACGAAGTGTAAAGTTATCGGTCAAAATTTAGCGGGGAGAAGGAGAAGATCTCATTTTGATAATAGTGTTGATGATGATGAAGAACCGATACGCAGACTCGGCAGTAGAAAGAATGCCATTCAAAACAATGAACAACAACAACAACAACAACAACAACAATTCCGTCAACTGCAATCGGACACCGAACTTACACTTGTGGTGATATTTACCATGGAATATACAAGTCGATATGGCATTGATGTTTCAGAGTACCCTAAAAAATTCCAAACATACATCAACGGTAATTTGCCGGCTGTTACCTTGGATATGCAAAATAAGTTTTTGCCCGTGTCAGAAGCCATGACGGTGATATTATTCATTGACGAACCGACACCGAAGCCTACCACGAAAGAGCCCACATTGATTCCAACGGCGGAGAGTAGTGTGGTACCAACGACTCAATTGCCGTCAACTTCTCCTACGCTCCCAATTTCCCCGCCTAGTCCAACGAAACAACCTACGGATGGAAATCCTGACGGTCAGAAGAGTTTCATCATTGGTTTGGCAGCAGGACTTGGTGGAGCAACAGCGATCGTCATTTTGTTGATTTGGTACATGAGGCGAAAGAATGCAAGGATCAGGGCTGCACGCCAATTTTCTCAAGGTGGTGGAGAGAACGACGAGTCTATCGAAATAATTAGTGCAGATTCCCCTGTAGCGGCAGAAATTGGGGGGAGTGGAAACTCTGGAGGGGTTAATAGATCGGTGGTGGTAATCGGAGGCAGAGATGCCACAGATTCCATCTTTTCAAAGGACACCATCCTGTCCAACCCATCTATGGTGAGTGGGGGAGGATCAGGATCGTTTAGTTCCGATTCGGATCAAAATCATGAAAACAATGGATTGAAATCACTGCAAGATGAATTCGACATGCACAAGAATCAGAATATGGAGCTGATGACGGGTGGTGCATCATTGGCTATGACTCGGGCGTTGATGGAAGATGAAGATAATATGGATAAAAATCAATGGAGTAATTCTAAGCGAGGTAAAGGGGGAATGGATGATCCAGAATCAATAGAAGCCAATGCATTGTGTGAGACTCATGATTGGCTGAGAAAGAATGAGAAGTCATCATTAGAAGAAAGGTAGGTTTGCTTATTCGTGCATCAATCATCATGTTGAACAAGTTCATGTCTCTTTCTAACCTTTGCCATTCTACTCGCTCTCTCTCCACTACAAACACAGAAACGCTTTCTTCCAACAAATTCTGAATAAAATGGTCTACACTGTCCGACAAGGATTGTATCCATCGGACGGAACCTCAATTATTCACAGCTGTGCAGCCATGTTGGGGCTACAGCTCGAAAATGACTTACCCAACAACGTCCTCCTAGTTACTGGCCTGCTGAAGACGAAGGATACCACCCAAGGACGAAAGTATTTAATTGAGGCATTTGAACCATTTGGAGATATTGAGTCAGCAGCTATCGCCTCGAGTAATAAAGGATTTGGATTTGTTCGGTTTGTCCATCCGAGATCGGTTCAGCGTGCATTAGAGCGATTCCGCACGTCAGAAATCGAAGTGCAAGACGTTTCAGTCATGATAAGGGGGTTAAAATTGTGATGTCGATGTGTGGTTAGACATGTTTATTTCTGTTAGTAGTCAACCAAATAATATAGAATCTTTCCGTTTTGTGTGTTAAGCTATTTTACATCTACGGAGTTCCCAGCACACTATTTTGACACAAACAATTAAACTATCTCAAGACTTTGCTTGCTTAAGAATGCACTCTATTGCGAAGCAAGCACAGGAGATGTGGCATGCGATGAAGCAGCTCATACACATCATTCAAGCCAGTACATGCGCAGGCAGGGCATATCGCACACTTTGAATGACACTTGACCCTCCCACCAGTTAGATAGTCAAAGTGAGAATTCAAGCTCGTCTGCTTGAGACACATTCCCTCGCGAGCAATGTAAGCTAAAATATCTGGCATTAGCTTCAGCTGTGATTCGGAGTCCACAAAAGTAGAACCTTTTTTATACATCTCATGCTTTAGTTGACGACGTAACTCATCGTAAGGTCGAATCAAAACTCGGTCCTTCTGCCATCTTCGTTGAACATGAGGTAAGATGAGAGGGGAGAGTACAGCCATGGCGATTGTCGAAGGATTAGTGATTGTTGATACTGGTGTTGTGCGTTGACTTCTAGGGGTGTTCCTTTGCCAGCCTGTAGGAATCATGGCCTGATAAAAGATGAAGTGCTTCTTAAATTCATCCTTCATTTCACCAGGAATGTCTTTGTTGCCGTGTAATACAATACGATGCAATGGAGGGTACAGCGCGAATGCCTTCGCTAGACAGAGGGCACCTTCCGGTTTAATTTGATTAGATCCCAAGCTGAGGACTTGCAGACAACTCAACTTGCAATTGCTGTTACTAGTACAGTTCGCGGTACTTGATGACTGATGCAATGCATCAGCAATTTCTGCTGCTCCCTTGCAAGTGATGCCACAGTGAGACAGATACAATTCCTTCAACGGAGCAGTTTCTTCTTTGCTTCCCAGAAGTGCCTGCATCAGCAATTGCACGCCACTGTCACCCAAATCGTGATGAAAGAGAACCAGCGATTCTAACGTAGGGATAAACCTCAGCGCATCAAACATAAGAGGAAGCTCGATGGGATCGAGGAAATGGTTATGCAGCGCCAACGATTTCAGCTGAGGACGATCATGGTATTTGAGTGCAAGAGCGAACTTTTCAATCAGAGGGCTTGGTGCTGCTTCTTTTATCAGAGCATCATCGCCGTCACTTCTTCTCTTCCCTTTGCCGCGCAAGTCAATACTGGACAACCGGCAATCTCGTTGCTCCAGGCGCATGATTGCGGGCATTAGGGCATATTCTGTTTCAAGGGGGGGCATTATGGGAGAGGGCTTCTTGCTTGATACCTGGGTGTGGGGTGGGTAGGCGGAGGGTGGCTAATTGTTCTTTGTTCTGTGGCATGTTCATGTTGCTTGCAGCTTGCAGCAATTCTTGACATCAAGCATCAAGTCATACGATGTACGTACAGCGGAATTAGTAGTTCCTCTGAAACCTCACACTCATCAAGAACTATCAAGAAGCAGAGATGCTCTTGTCCACAAATCTACGTGAATAAGTAGTCTGACAAATTATAATCAAAACAGCGAGATGATGCCACCTCAACTATTCAGTATCTCTTTGATTCTACTCATCTTATCATGCTGCTGCTCTGGGTTGGCAATACCATCGTCGTCAATCGTGACGGGGGCAAACGGCTTCGTTGGTAGGCACATCGTCCACGCACTCATACAACAGCGACAGAGTGATGATGTAATTATTTGCCTGGTGCGAGATGGCAAAGTTAAATGCGAGCAATCTTATTGGGATGCGCATCTGTCAGATCTGAAAGAGTCGGAGCAATGCTTGGTCAAGGTACTGCCATATGACATGCTCGATGATGGTAGCACGTTGAGAAGCGCATTGCAAGCTGCTTCAACTTCATCTCCATCATCCAAAATATGTGTGTATCATACTGCAAGCGTTTTTGGACCAACTGAAGACCCTGTTCAAACCGCAAACGACAATGTAAAGTCTGCAGAAGTTGTTGTTGAAGCAATGCAAGAATTTATTCATCAAAGGCAAGCAGCTTCTTCTTTAGCAGTACCAGCTCGCCTAGTCTTGACATCATCAATGGCTGCAGTTAGAGCTACCAACCAAACGCCGCTAAACAACAAATACTACACGAATAAGGACTGGAACACTCTGTCGACGTTGGACCCTAACAATTGGGGATCATGCTACCAATACTCAAAGGCAGAGTCAGAAAGAAGAGCCTCAGAGCTGGTAGCAAAATGTCCAAATGACCTTGAGTTTATCGCACTTTGTCCATCGTTTGTATTTGGGCCTCCTCCTCCATTACCAAAACAATTGCAATCACAGTCTTCGGAAAGCGCTGGTGAACATAGCAGCAGCAGCAGCTCATTCTCAATTTCGCTCATAAAGCAGTGGCTCAGTGGAGCATCACAAGTACAATCTCGATTGTGTGTAGACGTTAGAGATGTTGCGAAAGCCCATATTGCCGCTGGCCAAATGGATTTGGGCGATAGCAACGATCACAAGAGGTACATCTTGTCGACTGAGGCACGATTAAGTTCAGAATTGACTGGCGAAGCTCTTAAACGAGCAGTAGAACAGCATCTACGCAAGAGTGGCAGCTCTTCGAATATTGACACATCAAAAATTACATGTGATACAGTGTTTGATGGTGGAGCAATCAAAATTGGAAACCAAGAAGTGGAGTGCACAGATATATTGAGAGATGAATTGGGCGTGACTTGTCGATCTGTGGATGAGACATTTTATGACATGGTTGTGGCAATGCTAGCAGGAGAGAGTTTTTAATACCATTAGCTAAATGAAAACTACTATTTTGTCTCATTTTCTTCTTCTGGAAATAGCTGCTTCAACTTGTCGTTAAACTCCGATGACGTATCTTGTCGATGAGGAAGCAATACTTTCGCAATTGCCAAAAATATAGGTTTGTCTGAAGGTAGTATACCACCTCGTCCACTTCTAGAGTTGAATGTAATCCAAGTGTTCGCCCAATCATATGCCTCACCATCTGGAAGTATCTTCAATTTCGATGTGGTGCTCAAGATATCACTAGCATTCAGCTCTGAAATGATCTTATCGTGCAGGGTCTTCTGCTGCCTAAATAAAAGAAACCATCCTGAAACTACCAGACGGTAGCCATTTGTACATGATTTATAATAGGAATTCAGCATATCTGATGCTTCCTCACTGGTGTTGTTGTCATCTTCTGTTTGTTGAGTTTCTAACGCACTCATAGCTTCAAGCAACTTTCCAGCTGTTGCCAATGCCTCCATTCTCTTCTGAAGGTCAAACATTGCAATCTTTGCTTCATTCTTATCAAATTTGCTACCAGAACTTTCTGTGTTATCTTTATCAGCAGGAGCAGATATGGCAAATCGGACGCAGCTCGAGATAATATTCTCATACGGATAATGTTCCAGCAATATGCTTTTTTTGGAATGATAATTGTCTCTGTCGAGTGTTATGAAGGCAAGATTCTTTTCGACATAGCTTTTGACATTTCGTTCCAATTCAACGAATTCGTCAAATCTTTTGTTCTTTGCCCAATCGGCTACAAGATTTTTCATTGATTTGTCCCAATCTAAGCGGAGCACTGTAGTGTAATATAAGATGTAATAATGACGATGATGTGAGTACAAGTTATGATATGAATCATTGGGTTGAAATACAGTTGTATGTACTACTCTAAATATCACTTACTTTCACCTTCGATGGCAGCAAAGTGAGGATTAACATTGCGGCTAGAACATACTCGTAACAGCTTGGAGTGCGGTGATTTTGATTCTTTTTTCTCGGCAGCTGTAGTTTGTGTTGAGAATGAATGATGTTGATATGATGGACAGATACTACAGCTGCGTAGGCGAGCTGCTGCTGATGAGTGCAAACTTAAAGGCAGACGCATCATCCTTTTCTTATCTCTGACCACTTCACAGGCTTTTGCTACAGTCTACTGTAGATATGCAAGTTGATGGTTGCGAGTAGGATTGTTTGTTGAATTGATGGTGTTGATTGTTGTTGTTGGATGCTTTGTCGCACCGGTTCTAATTTGTCTTTTGAATGTGAACAGAGAGTTGCGCAAGCTGTCGCGATCAAGGGCCGGATGACCACTAAAATTATTTATAATTTTCAGCACAAACAAACACAACATCAAGCAAAGCACAGCTAACAAAGCTACCGCTCATTGCCTGCAACCAATCCAGTCGAACCAATCTCCAGTAATGAAAAAATCATCTAACATGTCAACCTTGAAGTGTGCTACCTGTCCCGACGGAACTACGCGCAAAGCGAGCCTTCCATGCGGCGGCTGTAGGAAGAAAGTGGCATCTGCCGCTCGCCGCTCCAGCCACCGCTGGGGTGCAGTCGCAATCCTAGCTATCATTGCTGCACTATCCTCTCCCGCTGCTGCTAGTGCTGCAGTTGGTCCTCCCAGGACCAGCAGATTGTTCACTAGGGCTGATCTGGCTCGATCCTTGCAAACCGAGGATGAGCATGACCATCATGAACACGAAGATGAACATGAACATGATAACGAGACCACATCAATTGAGGAAGTGCATGAAGGAGAAGAAGACCATGATCATGACGAGCATGAAGGCGAAGAGGATCATCATGATCACGATCATGAGGCTGAAAGCAATTCTATCAAGCAGGCTAACGATGACGTGCCCAAACCATGGTTTTATACTATCCTGGCCACAGTCCTTGTAAATATCACGTCTCTTTCAGGTCTTGTCCTCTTGCTCATCCCGGCCATTCATCGCGGTTATCTCAAAATGAAGGGTTCTTACAATGCACAAGATGCCCCACCTAAAAACAGGAGGTTGTTTGACATCTGCGTCCCTGCTTTTGCAGTCGGAGCGCTTATGTCTACTGCCATGTTCTTGGTCTTTCCTGAAGCTTTGCACTTGATCGAAGGAGCACATTCCGACGAAGGCCACGACGATCATGCTGGTCACGATGATCATCGTTTCTTGGAAGGCGATGAACACGCTGGGCACGACGATTCGTCTGAAAGCGTCAACGCAGCCAAGTTTGGATGCTCTGTGCTTGGTGGCTTCTTGCTCCCGATCGCATTTGGTTTGTTGTTCCCTCATCATCACTGCCACGTAGATGATGTTGCGGATGAAGTCGCCGCAGAAGTTCAGAGTCCTGAAGCCGACGCTGCTGAAAAGGACGGCAAGGCATCTGTCGTTACTGGAAACGATGAAGGTTGTGACTGCTGTGATGAAGACGAAGAAGATGTTGAAACTGGTGTTGCCGTACGTGAAATCGTTCAAGTCGAAGGGGACCTGCCTCAAGCTCAGTCTAATGAAGGCAGCTCGAAGTCTTTGACTGAGACGACTCCCGTTAACTGGCGTCTTGTTGCATCTGTCTTGGTAGGAGACGCGTTTTGCAACTTCGTTGATGGCATTTTCATCGGTGCAGCCTTCCTCGGTTGCTCATGGGGCACAGTCTTCAGTATCATCCTTGTGACACTTCTCCATGAGATTCCTCAAGAGATTGCGGACTTCCTCATCCTCACCCGCTACGCTGGTCTTACTACCGCCAAGGCTTGCTTTGTGAACTTCACTTCCGGACTTTCTGTTACTTTGGGCGGAATCGTTGTACTTGCTACCAATACTTCTGATGCAACTACCGGTATCATTCTAGCCATCGCTGGCGGTGCTTACATCAACATCTCTGTCGCCGAAACTGTTCCCAGGATTGACAGTAATATCACTGGTAAAGTTGATCGTCTCTTGATGCTCACTTTCTTCATTGTTGGTTGCATTCCCATCGGGCTCATCCTTTTGAAGCACGAGCACTGCTAGATGACAGGAATGTATTTATTGTAATAAAGTAAGCTTGGTTTCTTGCTGGTTATTCTCTTTATAATTATTTATGCACTCTCTTTCTGTGATTGGACAAGTGTGGAACGAACCTGCTTCATTTTTTGTCTCGCTGAAAGTGGGATCCCTTTTCGTCGTCGAACACCAGGTCTAGAAACGTAGTCATTTACTTCCATGCCATCCATCCCAGCGGCATTCAAATCACCATTGGCAGGAGGACTGACAAGATAGTCATCGAAGTCAATCTTTCTGCTTTGTAACGTGCTTTCTGCAGATTGATTACCATCTATTTTGGAAGAAAGACGCTCAACTTCCACCACCACTGCACCAGAAACAATTCTGTTGGCTCTCCCACTGTTTGCATTTGATGCATTTATGACTATGGTTGAGTCAGATTCGTCTTCTTCGTTCGGTTGGAACTGTTTCGTGACAATACCTCTGCTTTCGTGGATGTGCCCGCATAGCCAAAGACGTGGTTTGTGTTCAGCACGCTCTACCAAATCCTTCAAGTAAAATGATCCCGCAGAGAATCCGTGGTATGTTAGATCCAAGACATGCTTAGGAGGTTCGTGTGACACCAAGATGTCACACTTGGGAAATGATGAGGCTGCAGATGATGCTGATGCGGACTGTCTCCTCGAATTCCTATAAGCCATCCGTCTTGAGAATGGCTCGAGAGCAATATGAACGCCATTCACTGATATTGTTGATGACGACCTGACATAAACAGCTTTTGAGCCAGGGAATAATACCTTTGCAGTCGAATCAGGGTCATGGTTGCCTTTAATCACAATCTTTTCAGGAATGTGCGTTTGGCGTGCAAGGAACTCATCAAGACGACGAGCAGCGGCACGTTGTGTCTTCCTCGACCCTGATGCAGCAAAATCGCCGCAGTGGAGAAGGACATCAGCATGAGGAAGGAGGAAATCATTGCTGTGAGGATTTCCGTCTTCTTCTGATGCAAACTTTGACAATGCACCTTCAAAACCGTGTGTATCAGAGATGACAACCATACGTAGTGGTGCTACGTTACTGCCACTTTGATCTTGTCCGTCACGTAAAGGAACGGCAACAACTGACCCTAGGGGATCAAATTTGTCATCTGAACCGACCTGGCCAGAGTTTAACCCTAATAGTGATGTGGGGTCATTTTGTTCAGCCTTCTGAAGGATGGGACCAATATCCTTGTTGCCAATCATAAGTCTTCTCTCCTCGAACCACCCAAGCAGTGTTTCCAATAACTCGGCTCCACCTTGAACGCTTCTTGGTTGATCAATAATATTGGACTCATCAACCTCATTGAATCTGACTTTACTTGCACGCTCTAAATTTCTTTGTAGCTTTGTTGCTAATTCCTTTCTCTTCATAGCCGCCTCCGCCATGTCTTCTTTCCTCTTCTTGCTGAATCTTTTGGCGTACAACTTCTTCTGCTGTTTCTTAGATATGTTGCGATCCTGATACTTCGCATGAATGGCCGCCATGGAAGATTGAGATTTGCGCCCTCTAGCTTTTGATGGACGTGCGAGGTAGTAAGCGTCGGATAAGAGCATTTGTCGGCGTATTTGTTCAGTTTTTAGTTGGGCAGCAATTGAAGCAGCCTGAGAATCTTCTTCGTCTTCATTTGAATTGTTGTCAGTAACTTCTTGAGTGCTTGCTTGTGGTTGCTCAATGATATCCTCCTGCGCTTCTACTTTGTTTTGAAAGCGAGCTTGAAACTTTGCGTGTTGTTGTGCAGCGATAGAACTACTTTTGAATGATGTCATGGATGCTGTCTTTCCGTCTTTACTTTTACCACTCCCATCAGATGGAGGTGGTACTCTGACACGATGAGCTGGTGCTTGCGAAAAAGCCTCTCCAAACAAAGTTTCCTCGTCTTGGGGATTGGTTCTATATCTTTCCAATTGTTGCAACAAAGATGCAGGTTCGACAAAGATGACATCTGATAGAGAACTACCCTGCCTGCGAGCTTGCTGGCAACGAGAGATGAGCCGAGCATCGCCGGTGATGACGATTGTGGTGTTTCTCGTCATGTCGCCGCTGTCAGTGGAAACCTGTGGATTGTCATCATCATCGATATCTACACTATCAACATCATCGTTGCCTTGCTTATCATTGTAAAAAGAAGGTGAGCCTCCGCATCGTAGGTGAACTAAATCAACAATAACGTCATCGGCTGTTCTTCCACCGGAAAAAATGGCTCCAAAGTTGTGTGGAAGTGTAATTTCATCATTCTCATTTGGAAAGAGTGAATAATGGTGAATAGAAGGCGAGATTCCATGGTCACAAACCCAAACCAAGGGCTCCAGCAGGTTGCAGTCGCCATCATCATCATCTGATGATGATGGCGTTGATGCCATTGACAATCGATCCTCCCTCCACAATCGAATTCGAGATAACAGAGCTTCATGACTGATGCGAAAGCTTGTTGCCCCGCGAATATTTTCTACATCCATCACTACCATGGGAGTTGAGATTATCTTTGAGGTGGAGTAAAACTCATCTGATGTTTCGCGATTAGATGATGACACTGGAAGTGTGGGCATTTTTGGTACTTTTCGATTTGCACTACTCTTATTTCGTGCCCTTAGCTGGGTTGAGGGATTTCTTTGCTTTTCGTCATTATCTATGCTGTGTATGCAATTTCTCGACATTGATGAATGGGCCGGAGCAAATGCAGAAGTATTATGAAACAATGTGCCAACGAGTAGCACTAAAAGCAATTGAATTTGTTGTCCGGTGGGTTTGTGTCTGCGGCTACCCCTCGAAAGAGCAGCCGGTGCTCTCCTTCTAAAAGTGCTTCTATTCATCATCTCAAGATAATGTGACCCGCACCGTGTCTAAGTGAGCCTTGCTTGAGATGATAATACGATGGCTTTGGCTACTTAGGTATCTATGCCATCGGCATCTTCACACACATCACTCGCGGCGCGATCGATTGATGGCGCTGCTGTGGGGAGAAGAGGTCGAAAACATCATGGAGAAGCGAGCTGAATATGAATATGATGTCCATCTTTTTATCGCGCTAATGACGTCACTGCTTTGTTCGCCTCACCAAACCAACAGCCAATGAAAAGCGTTCCGGGTTCCGGAGCTCAAAGCTCAACCGGAGGCATTGCATTGACTTACTTTTATTATCCATGGCCAACCCAAGTAATAAAAACGTAACAATGAAAAGCGAAGCTAGAAGAGAAAGAAAGATGGCGACAGCTTCTGTCGTGGCTAGTCTCATGGCGGTTCTGTCCTCCTCCAGCTCGGCATCTGCATTCGCTCCTAGTTCGTCTTCACTACGTACCACAACAACTGCTATCGACGTCTCATCAACAAAGTTATTTCACTGGGCAAACAGATTCGATGTCAGGTTCGAGGAGCAATCTAGCGATGACGAGTCGCCTCTTCTGCAAGAAACTGCAGCCAAACACAAACTCCAACCTATATCAGAGGAATTTACAAGACGATCCATCCTCTCTATTGGTGTAATAGGGACTACTCTATCCACCCTTCTTTCATCCTCCTTGCCTGCAAATGCTGATTTCGCACCCGGTGGCACACTGCTCGATAGGCCCGTCTACGTTACATATGGCAACAGTGAAGCGTCACCCACTCGTGCCCCTAATAACTCCAACGTTTTATTTGCACAGGACAATTACTATAAATTTGGTTCCGCTGCTCAGTGGATTGAAGCGGGGAGTACAGAATTTCCCAAAACTATGCCATTTGTTCCAAGTCAACAACGATATGATGCATTAAAGAAGTTCAATGGGCGTGTCCAGACCAGCAAAGATCAGATAGTGAAGATTGGAAGCGTGTCATCTGGTGCTGATGTGCCAGACTCGGATGATCCAGCATATCAGCTAAGAGCTTTGGGGCTGTTGGCAAACTCATTCCTAGCTTCGGAGAATACTGGTACAACTAATGAACTCATGCTAGCTCGCTGGTATATTAACGAAATGTACCTGAGAATTGGGGATTACAGAGGTGCTTTGCAGAAGGGAGATCAGAAGGATGCTGAGGCATGTTATGGTTATCTGACCAAGGCAATGAATTCCTATTTGACTCTGATAAATAGAAGCATTTCAAGCAAGGTCGGAGATCAATTTAGTTACTTGTAAATAATAAAATAAGAATCATGAGACGAATCATCCCTCTGAAATTCAATTGAACTATGTACATGAGCGTTTAATGCTGCATGCTCTCGAGTGAGTACATATTCTCTGCTAAAGACAGTGAAACCTATCAACATCAAAACTTAGTTGTATCATGGCATGCATGTATTAATATGTGTTCCGCATGTTCTGATGGTACCTATACTATTCTCTCGACGCTCTCGCTGTAGCGTGCTAATGAGGGCTTGGCCCAGCATGCAGCTCTACTTAGATAAGTAAGGACCTAAGCAAGTAGAGGATGCAACTTTATCAATGCAGTCATTCAAGGCATGACTGGTATTGATTTCTGATGACCCATCAAAGTATGATGTTCTTTAGTATTCCCGGTCTAGATTGTCAGGGAACATTGCAGTTGGCTACTTCGTTGAATCGCCGATTGATCCCACAAAATTCACCCCTTAAACCTCTATCTAAACCATTATTTTCCTGGTATTCATATGAAGAAAAAAGTTACATGTAAATATTTACCCCTCACTTAAGTGACTATCTTCTTTAAGATTCAGGGTGAGGTATTTATCTTTTCGATGTTCAACAAAGCTGACTGGGTACCGCAATCTGTCTTACGTGGAAATCCAGATGGTTTGTGGCACTTTTTCCCGCACTCTCTCGGAATTATCGGAACAAGAGCGCTGCATGCATGCAACATGCAATGACATGAATGCAGATGAATGCGAAGCACAACCACAACCACACAACAAGCCGTGGATTGCTGCTCCTTCAATCAGCGGCAACACAGTCATCATCATCCCTTCTTCCTCCATCGGTCCAAGAAGCTTAGGTGCTCCGAGTTTTCAGTCTAGCTCCGCTCCATCTCAATCAGCGGCACCACCATCCCTTCCATCGTCGTTAGATCCGGCAAGTCGATGATGAAGAAGAACAACGACGCTACTACGGCGCCAATCCCTCTGCCAAATCATCATATTCATCGGACCCACTCGGAAGTTCAACTTGCACAGGATCAACTTGTTGCCGATTATCAAGATGGCAAAATGTATGAGAGGATTCGTGAGTTTCTCCTGCTATGCATCCTTCTCACTCGTCTCAAGCGTAAAAACTAACAACCTCCAACCTCCTTTTCCTTCTTCTTCTTCGTTTCTGCTGCTTCAGTAATTGGTATAATGAGACGTTGCGATGAATTGGGCAGTTGCCATCCCAAGACAAGTAGCTCGTTAGAGAACATTGTTAATACCAAGATGCAAGACTTTAGAAGTCTCTCCGAACGCGGAACCACCGATGCTAAAGAGGATTGGGTTGTTGGAGACGATGACGAACCATCATATTCAATAGAAGAAGAACGCACAGCATCCTTCATTTCCACTTCCTTAACTTCAAGTGAAAATATTGGTAATGAAAGAAAAAACAGTTCTTTGTCATCCCTTTCTTGTTTAACATCGCATATGGATGGCACTGCTGATGCTACGCATGATATCGAAAGCGGTATCTTTGAGCTTGAACTATAATCCAATGGCTAGCAACCTAGAAGAAGCATGACCTAATGTTGAACATATTGTACATATCCCTTAAACTCCTGCCTGTGCTTAAACAAACAGATGATAGAGCTAAGAATATAAAATACTGTTTGAAAGCTATTCGGATTTATCTGTAACGTCTCCAGTTGGTTCTAATTCAAGTGAATCGCACGTGGACAGAGGTGTGAGAGCCGGAGCTTCTTGAACTGGGTACAGAGCAGCTCTAAACATAATCATCAACGTGCTGAAGACGCTGATCACCATTGTAGTGGAAAATATGTATGCAAGACCACTCACGCTCTCTACACAAACTGCGTTGTGGACCATTGTAACATAAATCGGGTTGAATGTAGAGCATGCAAACATTTGCCGAAGGCCTGCCAAACTTTTATCTAACACATGTATATGTACCTGCATGCAGCGTAGTTGCTAAACTTATCAGTGCTTCCGCTCTCTTTTCGGTCACCCCACAAATATTAATCATATCCTGAACACTCTTTTCTCCTACTTGCTCATAATGTCTACCAAAGTAGGAGCGGTCAGTCAATGAATCCCAATAAGAAGTGTAATCTGACTTGCACGATAGCTCGTAGGGACGATTGGAGCCACCTTACTTGCTTTGTTCTGTAGTCTACCTGCTTTTCAGATGCACGCGATGTTCACGGACGAAGAATCCGCTGATGTTGTGTTTGTGGTTGAGGCGATGGAGATGGACAAGTCCGAAATACTCGAAAGCGCACACCAACCTCCATCGTCAAATTTCACGCCCACTGGGTCATTTTGAAGAAATGCGCTCCAATGCTTGCTGAACTCTGTGGGCCGGGAGTGACTTCTCTTCCAATTCCTGATGTCAAGTCTGAAATATTTCGATGCATGTTGTACTACGTGTATGGGGGGAGGGTCACCGAGGAAGACTTGAAATTGCATTGCAAGGAGATCATCGAGGCTGCTAACAGATTTGGCGTAGTGAACCGCATCGTACGTCAAGTCAACAACAATTGGAGTTGACAATGTGTCGGAGCATCTTCTCTACGCAGATGCCATGAATTGTGCGCTGTTGAAAGAGGTAGTTATGGATTTCATGGTGGAGAAGAGGTCGGAAGTTCTCGACAAGGTATCACATGATGCGCCGGGAGGGCTGCTTGCCGATATCTTGGCAGCTACTAGTTGAAAATTTAATCAAGATGGAGCACGGGATGATGACTTCAATGTCATGCGAATCAGCGATCTTCGTAAGGAAGTTCATGGGAAAGGGTTGGATATCGATGGCTCTAGGGAAACATTGATTGCTACTCTCAAAGAGAAGGCTTGAGATAATGCAACTTGGACTAGACACAATCTACTCTAGCATCTCTATATTACCACATCTTATCTCCAATCCTTATTCACGAAGTATCAAGATGTGAAAATATGGCAATATATTTCGAAGATCATCCATAAACAATGCTTTGATACAATGTATGATCTATCACAGCGGTGATCTATCACTGAAATATTGTATTATTTTTGAAGGCCATCATTTTAGGAGGGAAATAGCATGCAACAGTAGAGAAAGTCACGAGTTGAAGGTTGCAGAAGAGATCCCAATGATAAAAGCTTTTGCTTTCATTCATCACATATACAACATCCTCTTCTAGCATTTATCATCTTATTGATGCTAGGCTTGGGCCACCTGGGATAAGCAGGTATTTTGGTATTTTGCTGTAGATGGTAAGTACGGGAATCTGTGTGCGGTGTTGATATCCAGACTCAGTACCTTCACATGGCAAGCCAAGGCAAGTCAGTAAATAAGCTACTAGTGGAGCTGGCTAGGCAATATCCATCAAGTAGCCTGGGAGCCCTGCCTCGTCAGATCACATGAAGATTACTGTGGGAGAGCTTTCACCTTGAAAAAAACACTAACATTGGCAAAATAGACTCTGGTAGCATTGGTAGACGGAGTTAAGGAGGAGGGAACATAGCCTTCATCGTGTGGGATGGTTGGCTCGGCGAGGTGTCCAAGTTTCAAGGGCAATGGCGTCGCTGAATAACAAGCCTAGTTGCTGCTGAATGTGTACTTTGGGAGTGGGTGCAGTGTAGGAATAGCCCCTGAAATCATGGAATGCTTGTGACCTCTATAAGCATCTTGCAGCTAGCTATGTCAAAAAAGCAGATGTGTAAAAAGGCATGTGAGTCACTGTACATGATAAATAGTCTCGCATAAAACAATCTCATGATTGGTCAGTACTACAATGATGAGTTGCGCTTTTCGTTGGCAGTGTAATGCTCCAAAAGGCAGCTGTGAACTACGACGCCCACCCTCGGATGCCTCCATACTCAACACATATGTGTCGTTGCGCACAAACATTCATCAAATTCTTCATTCCGGTCGTTCCAAGAAGAACAAAACAAAAGACATACCTCATTAAATGACATGAGCATAAAAGCAAGACCCAAGGGGGGATACTGGTCTCAGGAAACGATTCCGGCGGCTACATCTCTCCCTCATGCAGTTGGATAAATGTTATTCGCCACATACTCTTCTTCTTCCTTTTCCATTTCCATTCTTCCTGAATCGAAGGACACACAATGCGTGTACCCTCTGCGAGTCTTCCATGCTGGCAGTATAACTAAAGAGATCCAGAAAAAGGTGTGTAAGTCGGGATGAATGATAAAAAGTCACGCATCAAACAATCTCATGATTGGTCAGTATTACAATGATGAGTTGCGCTTTTCGTTGGCAGTGTAATGCTCCAAAAGGCAGCTGTGAACTACGACGCCCACCCTCGGATGCCTCCATTTATCAACACTTGAGTGTGTCGTTGCGCACAAACACTCATCAAATTCTTCATTCCAATCGTTACAACATTGAAAAAAAACACGAGACATACCTCATTGAATAACATGAGCAAAACTGATAATCAAGACCCAATGGGAGGGTACTCAGTCTCACAAAACGATTCCGGCGGCCACACCTCTCCCTCACGAAGTGGAGCAGATGCTACTCGCGCCATACGTTGTTGCTTCTTCCTTCCCTTTCCTTTCTTCCTGAAATCATGCAATAGTCGAAGGACACCTCCCATTTCTTGTGCCCTCTGTGAATCTTCCATGCTTGCCATGTAACAAAAAGCGGATCCGTAAAATGCGTGCGTGTTATGATCTACGATCCAGTGTACACTCTGCACTTTGCAGTTGTGGCCTTCAAAGGCTCGACGAAGCTTGGATGCTGTCATGGTCAGAGGAAGCTTCCCCACAAATAGCCGTTGAGACATGGAGTTTTGTGAGTTTGAGCTCCCTTTTGCGTCAACTCTTTGACCTGTCACAACATCTGTGCCTCCACGAGCAATCAAACCGAGCTTGCGCTTCTGCCCTACAAGATCCGGTGCTGTGTTCGGAGTTTGATACCCCTTGACACACAGGGGGCACTCTAGCTTTTGTGGTTCAGTCGTAGCAATATTCTGACATTCCGTGGCATCACACACAATTACAGGAACTGCACACGATAGTCCAGACGATGGAATCAGTTTGGCACACTTGTGCTGTCCCCGATAGTGAGCATACGGTCTTTGACAAAGACAACATGAACTTTCCACATCCTTCCCTAACGCCTCCTCCGTCTTATTCGCCGGAGCCTGCTCCATCCGTTTATCAAACAGATAATTCTTCCCCTTCCAATACCCCCCCTCAGGAAAAGTCTTGAGATACCGTTCAATACCCCCCCGTACCATGACCACACCCTTGGTCTCAAACTCTGGCTCAGCATCGGTAATCTGATTCAACAGTGCCGTTGCACGTTCGCATCGTATCCCCCCCGTGCAATACATCATGACAGTCTTATCCTTCAACTGCTCCTTCGTCTCGGGGGCATTGAGCCATTTTGGAAAGTCTGAACTCGTACGCATTTTTGGGTCGAGGAGGGTGGCCCCTCCCGCTGGCGGAGCGAATCGTCCAATGTCGCTCTCGTAGGCATTCCGCACGTCAATGATGACAGTATCCTTTTGTTGCATTTGCTTGTGATAATCTGGCGCCTCGAGGTGCCGACCTGCGTGTCGATTCAGCGATGGAGCTCGGACCCCATCCAATGTGTATCCCACGAGCTCATCGACCTTGCGTAAGGTAAAGGTGCGGAAGCGTTTGCTGTCGTCCACGCCATCTTCCAACTTGAAGTCGGTGGGGTTGAATAAATCTGGATCCCATGCACGCAACGCGTAGCAGAATGCACGAACTAAGTACCAGGGAGAAGACAACGTTATGTATTATGAGATTGCAGGAATAGATAGCCCATATTATGGAACATGCAATAAACTCACTGTCGTTGGCACTGGCAGTCAATGTGCAATTGAGGCCTTCTGGTGCACATCGTCCCCTGCCCGTGATGGCATACTGCTTGGCGAGTTGCTGTACCTTGTTCAATGCCGCCTTGTGCTCTCGCGTCGTCCACGATGGCTCCTTGTACTGATAGAAGAGACAAATGGTACAATATTTATTGCGGGTGCCGCCGCCTACGTGCTCGGGAGGAGCGGGGAGGGGACGGTTGGCGTTAGATTTCGATGCCGACACTTCAATGGCAGTGGGTGGCAGGCCAAGTTCTTCTGCGAATCTTCCATGCTATGGTGGTAACAACAGAGATCCATAAAAAAGTGTGTGAGCCATGATGAATGATAAATAATAGTCACGCATCAAACAATCTCATGATTGGTCAGTACTACAATGATGAGTTGCGCTTTTCCTTGGCAGTGTAATGCTCCAAAAGGCAGCTGTGAACTACGACGCCCACCCTCGGATGCCTCCATTCATCAACACTTGAGTGTGTCGTTGCGCACAAACATTCATCAAAATCTTCATTCCAATCGTTATAACATGTGGAAAACAAACACGAGACATACCTCATCGGCGAGCGTTCGACGAATGGCTCGGCGGGCCTCCTTGCGAGCCTTTTTCGCGGCTGCGGCTTTTTGTTTGTCGTCCATGAAGCCACTATGGCCGCTGCCATCAATGCTTCGTTTTCAACTGAGTGAATGCAGGAGAATCTGTCGATGGCTGTTTAGCGATAAGCGGCGATGAATGGGATCTCAAATCCCAAGCTCAATTGAGACGCGTGGCTTCAATTCACGACATAAAGCAAGATAAGTATTGTACAAGGTCGATGCGATCAACTTGCCAGTATGGTACAATATAACAGACTTGAGCAAGATGCTTTCATTTGCCACGACCATGGGAAACAACTCCGTGGCACCAACCTAATACTCTACTTCACATAAGCGATAATAATAGAAGGACGACAGCAACATTACTCCACCCTCTTTAATTGTTGGTAAGTTACATCTTGGTAAGTTACATCAGGAGACGGCGTTGTTGCTTGGGGCAGTGTTATTTTTTTGGATGGCCGGCGGCCGGCAGGCGGCAGCCAATTGCGGCGGCATGATGTCGTCGATTGAGCACGGAGGCCTACCAAAATATTGTCTGGTGCGTAGTAATAGTGCCTGGCCGGATCAGATCCTCTTCAGCATCTTCATCGACATCGGTTTTGCTGGCATAAAAACTTCAACCTGCTGCCTAACAAAGCAGTCCAAGTCAGAAGACAGCCAGTCCTTGCGTTGAGGCACAGCAACACGTTGACAACATCATTGCTAACGACATGTTTTCTTTCCTTTTCAACTTTCTTCTGATTATTCCCTCTGATGTATTCAACAGACAATAGAACAATGAATGATATCATAGGAACCATCAGCTCTTACATGGTTAATCAAACATCATCATTCACTCCAGAACATTACATACCTACTGAAACAGTATATCTGAAGCATCATTGGTTTCGGTTTGGTCATACCAACGACCTTGAAGCCCTCATCTCCAATGATGAACTGGCAAAAGATTATATCATCGGCGTCACATCGATGTCGATGTTTATTCTAGGTTTGGCCTTGCTCTGGTTCATTGTTATAATAAGCTTCAAGTGTGCAGGGCAAAAAAGGGTAGGCTTCCTTGCGGGAAGACTGGAAAGTCCCGCTTGGCGGCCATCTCTGCCTCCCATTGAAGAGTGTTTGACCGAAGAAGATGATGAGAACACATCTACTCACATGCCGATCGGACACCATGCCAGCTCCGGTCCAGAAAACTTCTCAGTAGCTGGAACCGACCTTGATCAAGAGAAGCAAGAAAAGAAATTCAACAGGAAGGCTTTAATGGTGAGGGTTGTTTTCGTTATAAGCGGAATATGCGTGATGATATCAGGTGCACTCTTCTATTCGGAAGGAGTGACATCATTTGTAAACAGTTTGAATGCTGTTCAATACAGCCTCCTTATCGTAGAAAACACTGCATTAGAAAGCAGGAACCTCACTCTGTCGGCGCTAGAAGCGAAGCACAATCTTGTATCAGGCTTGAATGAGACTATTTCCGAAACAGGCGCAAACTTTTGTCAAGGATCGGATCAAGTTGCCACTGAGATAAGAGAATCAGGGCAGCAGCTGGTATCCAATATCAATGAGATGAGTTCAGCGGTGGACGAATCTCTCAAGAGTTTCAGTACTGACCTCATGACGATGGCTAACATGGCAAGTGAAATGAACGAAAATCTTCAAACAGCAAGTGGCTTCTTCTACGCCTTGATTGCGATCAGCATCGTAATCGTTGTACTCATCTGCATCATGTTGACTGTGACGTTCTTTTCTGCGAAA
This sequence comes from Skeletonema costatum, assembly GCA_018806925.1. Lineage (NCBI taxonomy): Eukaryota > Bacillariophyta > Thalassiosirophyceae > Thalassiosirales > Thalassiosiraceae > Skeletonema > Skeletonema costatum. The sequence goes on from JAHBBA010001151.1 coordinate 37,203, forward strand.
GACATTTCCAACTGCTTCACAAAATGTGTCACATGCGCTCTCATCTGGCCGGTTTTCATCTTCTTTTTGACTCTATCATGGATTTTTACCACCTTGTTTCTGGTATTCTCTCTCGCTGGTAGTGACTTCTGCTTCAAGCCAGATGACATTGTGCTTGCCTTCCTCAATAAGAACAAGGACAACTTTGACTCATTGATCTCTGCCATGTTGATTTATTACGTTAGTGGCTGCAATATTGTTCCTGAAAATCTTAATGATATAACGCAGTTAATTGCGATGGTCAAATCAATGCTGGCTGCAGCAAACGATCTTGCTGACAACATTGCAAGTGATGGTGTCGATGATGTGGCAACTAGTTGCGGTCTTGACAAGGCTGCAGCCACTGCTCTCCAGAATGGTGTCCAGGTGATTTCCGTAGTCTCGCAAGATCTCGAGAAGTTATTGGGCAGCTTTAAGGGAATCATCTCATGTCAAAACATCAACCCGATCTACACTTCTTTAGTTCATGATGCGACATGTACGGAAGCTGTAAACGGGTTTAACTGGTTGTATGGATCGTGTTTCGCTCTGTGTATCTGTGCCATGACAATGATCACATTCAGGGCTGCACTCTATCCTGTAAAGCGTCCAGAATTAGACCAAACTGGATTGAGCGCTCCTCTCTTGAGTAGTAAGAATGGCGGGCATTAGATGTAGTGATGTGAAACGAATAGTAAACAAATTATTGTATAGAATAGAATTCACCATGCCTCTCTCATTGAAAATCATGAGAGTCCCAGCAGCAACCGATGACTTGGGATCCGACTTTTCCTGAGTCGCGCAATCAATGCACCGCCATGGTTGAAGCGGGATTTTTGCTCACTTTTCCTCCCTCATTCAGCTCCTCACTCCTTCGATTTCCACCTCATTCTTTCACTTCACAGCTTCCCTCAACATTCATTAGTTTGTGAGGAGAAGAAGAAGAAGAAGCCATTACTATAAAAACATGAGAGCACTGCTAACAGGTCTCCTATTCTGTGCCGCAATTCACGGTGAATGTTCAGCGTTCGCTGGAGTGACTGGCGAGGCTGCTGCCGCTGCTCAGGGAGCAGCATGCCGTTCAACACGAAGACAATCGATAGTACTGTCAGCAGAGCAGCAAGCTGACACTACAAAATCAAACGAACTCGATGATGGTTCAACAGATACTGATAATTCAGGTGCTGGAACCTGGAATCCCTTGTCTTTGGCAGTGCTAAGACTTGGCTTTACGGAACCAGCTTGGACCTCTCCACTCAACTACCAAAAAGCTGAAGGAGTATACAAATGTGCCAGTTGTGGGACTGCTTTGTTTTCTTCTAATGGAAAGTTTGACTCGGGTAGTGGATGGCCTTCATTTTGGAAAACCGTATCATCTGGTCGTGTTGAACTGAAGAAAGAGTGGGATGGCCGCATTGAGTGCAAATGCCAAAAATGCAAAGGTCACTTAGGGCATGTATTCCCAGACGGGCCGCAGAGAGGCTCTTTAGATGCAATGGAGTTAGCCACCATACCCGAAACAGATCCTCAAATTGGTTACAAGGATAAAAATGATAGTGATTCATCCTTCTCGAGGATGCCAAGATACTGTGTGAATGGTGCGGCCATGAAGTTTGAGAAAGAGTCATGAGCAAGCATGGTGATCTTTGAGCTACTTGTTTCTTTCCAATCAGAGATTCTATTTAATCATTTTATTATTCTGTAACTTGATCTCCACCAACAACTAATTTACACACAAACAAATGTCAACTGCGACAAACAAGAGAAAAATGCGGTCCATTCTCATCATTCATTGTTCAAGATCTCGGCAATTGCATCTGGAAGCATTGACAACCTCGAAACTCTCTTATCAACCATGCTTTCGGCCTCATCGTTCATGGCCTTTCTGTGGGCAATCTCGTCATTAGAAGCAGTGTTCCATGCAGGTATGTTATTGTATGGAGGAAATCTCAGTTTGGCCGTCTGGTGATACTCATCATCTAAATCCAAGAGAATCGTCTTGGCCCCACAGGATGCGGATCCACCTACATCATAGGCCAAGTCATCACCAACATGTATCCAGACAGGTGGAGCGTCGTCCATATCAATATCTTTCTTCAGCTCTTTCTTTGCGTCTGCAATTTCTTTCCCCTTTTCAATTGCAGCCTTGTAGATCCATTGCAAATCAGCATTGCCATCAACATTTCCTAGCTCTTTGTAGAATTCAGTGCGACCCGCTGCATCGTCCTCCCAACTCATACAAAAATCAAAGTATGGTGCGAGACTAAAGACCATGAGCATAGGATTGGCCTTGCCATCAGTGACTGCGCCAATAACGACATCGGGATGCTCTTCACGAATTTTCTGAAGTGCTGTAATGATCTCAGGATATAAATGCCTCTCAGCAGAATGGTGGCGTTCTCTCTCCCAAGCAGAATATATACTCTCCACGACAGTCTCAGATACCGCGCTCTTGGCCCACTTCTTCGCACTCGCCTTGAGTGGCGCTGTTAGATCTTTCACTTCTGTAGCCCAATCCTCAGCGCATTCGGCAAGCTTCTTTTCTAACATGTTGCGCTCCATTTCAGAGCGGATTGCTTCAAGGCGCACTTCTGTATGTGACATGGCGACGCCATTCTTTCCTGCAGATTCTCGAATACGTTTTCCGGCTTCGACAATGTCCTGAGGATTGATAGAGTAGCCGTACTCGGCCATTTTTTGGACGAACACGTTGTTGGCGTCGTTGAGGACTGGGTCGATTGGATAGAGAGTATCATCAAGGTCAAATGTGAGCAAGCCAAGTGTGCCCTGCTTCGTTTCAGATGTTGTTGGTGACGTTTGAAGCACATCGGTTGCAGTTGAAGCGAGGCGGAGCGAAATAACTGATTTTGGGGGCGGCTGAAATCTAAGCAGCGACGACGTCGATGGAGGCGGGCTCGCTACAGCTCGAAATGGAGGCGGGATACCAACGCTGCTGCTACCGATGGGTTTGGCGTTCATTTGAAGAGAAAAGGCCTCTACATGGTGGCGGATGGACAAAGTCCCGACCAGGGCAGTGACTAATAGGATTCGCATTGTTAGTTGTATCTGCGCAAGATTTGTTTCGTTACAATTATGGCAGATCCAGCAGCCATGGTGAGATAAGAAGATGTCATCGTGTTCTCAGAACCCGAATTTTTTCAGCCAAGAAATAACAGCCGCCGCTGAAAGCTGAATTCCCTAACGGACAAAACGATGATACTAATTCCTCTGTAGATCTAAAATTTCTCTGGAGAAAAGGAGAGATGGAGATGCGAGTGGAGAGTCTCTCGACTCTCGATGCCCAAAGCACCATCGCACCAAACGCTTCCCGCCAGGAAGTTGGTATCATCAGCAAAGACTCCCAACAAAGGCACATCACCCATCAAAATTATCACTTCGACACCACCACCATGACAGCCTCCGTTCCGATAGCCACAGCTTCACCCATATAACGACTACACCCTATTAATCTCATTCGCTTAGTTTAAAATACCATTGAGTGCATTATTGAGGGAGATTTTATATATCAACAATTAACATATCGAGAAATCACAGTATCCGTTGGTGCCATCGAAATCGTCGATTGTTCGCGTTGTCGCCCCTACTATGGACCTTATCTGGATGAATTGTGTAACTACGAAGCCATGGACGCAAATCAGTCTTATTTAATACATATAAAAAGACCATGAATGATTATGAAGGTCAAAAACCTTTCGTTAACGGGTTTAACGAACAAAGTTTCCGACGGGAGGTAATGAGAGAAAATGATTTTGTATTTCAGGGTAGATGTATCAACAAACCTTTCATACATTGAATAACTCCAATAAATCAACAACGCACGTTCCAGCATAATATGGGAAGACTATAGACTGCTCATGGGGCGTTTTCTAGCAGCACAAGATTGGACAGGTGATATTATTAATGTGGAAGGTACACATGTGAATAAACATGAATAATGCATTAGAATACTACTTTTCCATTGATAGAAACATCATTATGCATCTAGAATAATCTCTAGTTATCATAGGAAGGATTGGGGTTGATTGAAGGCCTGCATGCACCACATCCGAACCATAAACACCACCGACGAATGTGAACTACCGTAAAACGGACTCGAAGTTCAGAGCGCTCTGCTTAGTATTGAGATATTAGATAACATACGCGGCCTGGTGTTGTTTGTACATCGATCGATAAGTATATGTTAGAGTCATCTCAAATGAATACGAGGCAATTGATAGATATTGGTGCAATAGTGTGGATGTTTTGTCGCATGATGTGCTGTTGATGTCGATTTTTCATCATCGTCATGGTGTAAAATGTAGACGCTCTGACCAACATTGCAGATACTGCACTTCAGAAGTGACGAAGGGTCATCCATAAAGCCATGGGGCGTGATTGGTGGGCGTATTGCATGGATGGTATGCCAACACAACTCTCTAACTACATCTCGAAGCATTGAACTCGACATCATCAAAAAGAAGTTCCATAGCGTTCCGCATGATAATGAGATATCAGATTGTCGCGTTTGCTTGACGTTTTTTTATGGGGTGCCCGTGGGCACGTGATGAAGCTGCTATCCAAAAACGTCAAGCATTTGAAGTGTATTGGAGCGATGGCAATAGATGACATGAGCGAGGTAGGGCTATGGTTGTGGAACTTTTTTGGATTTTTGGCCATTGCGCGGGCTTCTCTCGTGGTGGAGCGGAACTTTTTTGAAGCAGACTACTGTCTTAATTTGCCACTAATTTAGCTTAGTTCTGGCGCGCTACCATGGTGAAAGATCATCACGTCAACAAATCTTACTTCTTGCATGCAATTTTCATCATCGCATCCGACTGTTGTTGTCACCATCGGCGCAAAGAAAACAAAGCAAAGCAATAACATGAGAGTATCACCAACCACCGTCGCCCTGTTGGCGTCGTTATCATTACAAGCCCCATCATTTTCAGTGGGTTTTCACGTGTCTCCTTCGGGAGGAGGAAGCGTAGCGGCCTCTACCAATAGCAACGTCAGTGGCCATCAACGGCTGCGGATTGGAGCACTCTTCTCTACAACCACTGAAGATAATGAAACAACATCAGCTACTGCCACAAAGAAGAAGAAGAAGCTTGGCCTTCTTACATTCGATCTGGGTAAGAATAATCATCGCATCATTTGCTTGTACACATATCATGTGACCTAAATAATAATCTTGCTCACAAAAATATAATATGCGTTGCATAACATCAGACGACACACTCTATCCAATTGCACCAGTCCTCGACGAGGCCAACACTGCATTTTCTACCGCCATGTCCAACTTTGGATACGTAGGTATCCAACCAAGTGACATTGTCGCGGCGGGAAAGAAAATCCGTATCAACATCGCTGAAGATACACAAGTTGACGTTTCAGCTGATAAGGCCGAAGATCCACTGAAACCAACTACCGTTAATCATAAGGAAATTCGTTTAGCTGCAATTCGGAAGAAAATGGAAGAGTTTATTCTGCAGACTAAGTTGAAACAAACTGCTGATGATTGGGCTACTGATGTTGATGATTTAACTGCGCCAGTTATTAAGTCGGCGGAAAAGTGAGTAAAATGTGTGTTGTAGCATGTTGTCATGCTATTTGTGTATATGGTATATCTGTGCATCGATAGGCATTGTCCTCTCACTAATAATGCATCTCATCTTTTTCTTCTCATTTCCATGAATACCACAATTTAAATCCCCCTTCGAAAACAAACACACATGCACACAACAACAAAACCAAATTTGATCAAACTACAATAATAATAGGTGGGCACGAACCACTGTCCACTCCAGTGTCGTTCAAGCAGTCTACAACGCCTGGGAAATGGAACGCCATCACGCCGCGGAACGTCACCTTTTTCCTGATGCAATTTCTGCCATTAAACAAATCCAATCGGACAATCCCAACGTTATTATTGGCGCAGTCACCGACGGAAGTGCCAATCCTATGCTCATGGTGTTCAGTCTCATGCCTCTGTTTGATTTCACAGTCAGTTGGGAGGATGATATTGCCAATGTCCAACAGATGGAACAGTTTCAGGAACTGAGTGCAGTTGATCAGAGTGATGAATTGAGTTGGATTTATCGATTGGCAGTGCAGAAGGGAAAAGAGATGAGTGCTCTCACAAATGAAATCAAAAAGAAGAATGACGAAGAAGAAGATGAAGATATTGAATGGTGCTGGGTACATGTGGGAGATGACTTGGCCTATGACGTGGGAGGCGCTGCAACGTGTGGTGCGAAGACAGTATTGGTAGACCTTTCACCCGAATACGGGCAGACTGCCCGACTTAGATTGGAAGGGAAAGTCCCAGAATGGTCTACTGAAACTGAGGATGAATTGGGAGCTCATAAGAAGATGTCAGCGAATGCAATGGATAAAGTGGATGCAAGGATTCAAACTTTGAGTCAGTTACCTGAGGTAATTGCTGAGCTTTTGAATGGCAAATCTGATGAGTAGGTGAAAAGGACGAATGGCGATGGATGCACCTTATTTTCCTCTCGAGAGAAGTATGGAAATGTTGATGATAGGATAAATGATGTTACAAACTAATGAATAGCACTTATTATTCATTGTATTGAAGTATTCCTCAAAATTATGTGCTGCATCATTTTTTGATGGGATGGGAAATGAAAATGATGTGCGTGACCGACCCACAATTTTGTAGGATGATCGTCCCAACACGACTCCTTCAGATACCTATGGTAGAAGCAGCAGCTTGCTGACGGCTGACATGGAATTTCGACGCTGCCATCCAGCATTCCTTGCGTCAAGTTGATGTCACTCAAAAGCAAGATTTGGTCTTAGTTCAACGCGTTCCCAACATCTACTTACGAAGGAATTCAATAGAAACGACGGACAGGACTGAACACGTACGTTGTTACCATTCCTTTGTGTAACAAAATCCATGCAGATGGTGATGGACCAATTCTACCACCACATCTTCTTGCCAACCAGCATGCTAATTGCAATTGTTCTGCACTGCACGCTAATCGTACAAACCATATGCTGACTCCATCCTCGCATAAAACAATATCCACTCTTCCTCATTAAAGAGTATCTTATCATCCATCCGCGGCTCTTCCTTCCGTCTTCGTTTGATGCCACAACAAAACTTCCATTATTTTGAGGTATCTTCCCAACATAGCACATTTGCTCTCTCGACACTCAAGTTTCTCCCATCGTCATGACGCGTTGTACAACACTTTCACTCGCAGCTTTCCTTTCCATCCAATATGTGGGTGCCTTTGCCCCTGCGGCCACGACCAACGCGGCCGCACGAGCATCTTCAACAACTGCTGTCAACCTCGTCCCTGAACAGAGTAGGCAGCTCGTGGCTTTTTCCCAAGATTATTTCGCGAAGAAGGCAAAGGAAAGTGCCTCCAAGGCCTCACAACTGTCTTCCTCGCGACGCAGCAGTAGCAGCTTCACTGCTGTAGCGACTAATTTGGTTACCCGCCTTGTTGGGAAGGAGTCTCGCAGCAACGATGAGATTTCTCCTACCCTAACACACGCTCATCATGCAGAAGGTGAAGTAGTCTATCCCATTGTTGGAAGTTGCTTGGTTGAGGGTCGCGCATTGCCCAGTGCTGACCAAGTGACCGCGTGCAACCTCCCCTTGGTGGCCCCGGAGGAGGAAGAGGTGTTTGGGTTCTGGACAAGCGCACAAGGTGGTGACTCCCTCTGGATGTAAGGAAGAACTTCATGTTTTGAAGACATGAACTTTTCAAGTAAAGAAGTGATCAAGTTCCATCTAACTGCCTGTGTAGGAGAGACTGGTACAAAAAGTAATATGGTAGGGGTCAAGGCCAAAACAAGTCTCCACAAGCGCCAAGAGAATGTGCATCCTTCTGCAGATGAAAGCTAAACAAGACAAGGTAATAATGTATGAGTAGTCTTTAAATTGTAATATATCAACTGTTAAACATTCTCCTGTTGATATCATAAGTACATTCCTTTCCAATCAATTGTTTGTTTCAAAAGCAATACAGCTAAATAACTTCATTCTCATCTTGGCTAACATCAGCTTCAACTTTCTCGCCAACTTCCTCTTCCTTGAACTTCAAATCATTCGTGTCTCCATTCGTAGAACTCTCCCCGTCCTCGCTGCCATGTTCAGTAATCTTTTCTTTTTGTCCTCCTCGAATGTGAAGGATCAGTTTATACAACGAACCTCCAAGAATGATGCTTCCCCACAATAACACCAATACACCCAACACAATATAATATACGGAAGTACTTTTGCCGTATCTTTCACCATACATGCTTAGGCCAGTGTACAATTGAAACACGCCCATACAAAACAATGTAACTCCCAAAAGATGATGAATATTTTCCCATGTCTTTCTAAGAGTTGACTTCACTTTCTTCGATGGGCGTAACAACCCACCCAAGACTTGAAAGGATACCAATATGAAAATAGACAGTCCCATCCGAGGATGTGAATGGTCAAAGTGATCGTCCATCTCACGTGACGAAGTGTTTACAGCGACTGAGAATGCCACCAAGGTAAATAGGTAATTGAGACAATTCAACCCAGCATGTATGTGCAACCAAAACTTTCCAAGGAACTCTTTGAAAGGAAGTCTATTCCAGTCCAAGTCCCGCAATACTGCTGCTGAAATTGCCATTGGGGCAAGTACTCCCCAAGCTAGGAAAGCAAGAATACCGTGTGCCTTCCATGCATTTTTTGTTGATTTAGTCTGACTCATTTTCATCTTACTAGCACTTGCATCGTTATCATCGGCCAATGCGGCATCTGGATTGATTAGATTCTCAAAGGTTCTAGAACCTTTGTTGTTACCACGATAATCAAGTTCGAGATTTCCTTCATTTCCGTGAGCATATATGAAATAGGTTGGGTTTTTCAAAGACATGCCCACTCGATATTCATCATCCTCTTCTGTTACACCAAAGGTATTGAACGGCGTTGTGAACTCCATGATAGTTTGTGCTTCCCCTTCGTTGTATTTAACAGAGGCATTTTCCAAGTTAAACCCATTAATAGGTCGTACACGCAACTTCATCTTGCCCTGAAGCTCATAAATCGTTGGCTGTTCTTCAGAAGGCCGGCCAATGACAACGGTGGACCCAACCATGCCGCCGTTAGGGCTTACTCCGTATCCAAGCCAAGTGTAGCCGTTATAAATGAGTTGGACTGTAATCTCGCATTTGGCACACATGTCATCATTGGGGTCATAATCAGAAGGTACGTGAATGTGCCACCTTTTCCAGAGATCATCGGAGAGCTGCGTCTTGCAAAAGTTAGCTGTGCAGTCTACATCTTCGTGTTCATGCTCATGATATCCTTCGTTGCCATGGGAGTGACCGCCTCCACCGTATGTTTCCCCTACAAGTGTCGCTAGGGTAGCTAGGAGAGTTACCAGTGCTGGAGATCTCATTATCTATAAGGCAAAGTGGGCTATTGATGCTATTAGCTGTTGCTTTGGCTGTGTCGCGACCGGCCAAAGAAGACGAGCGGCGGAGAGGAGGTTGCTGGATCCGGAAGATCGTGATTTTGAATTTTGAGAGGCGCCGATCGCCAATGAGCGAGCGAGCTGCTGCACTCAGAGTCTCAGAGCTCTGAGCTCAGCAGCTCAGAGCACATTATTACCACCATGATGTTCCTTTCACCTGCTGCCACCGTCCTGCTCTTGTTACCCACTGTATTATGTTTCACATCATCGCCCACAAGTAGAAACTCTGTAGGGAACACTGTCGGTTTGGATAACTACTCTGTCAACGAAAATGCATCATCAACTTCTTCACTAATTCCTGAACTCAACGATGCAAGTCGATCAATATCAAGCAATGAACAACAACTATTGCCGTCCTCGCCATTTGGAGTAATTTTTGATATGGACGGTACCCTCATCAAACATTCCATAAACTTTGCAGAGATGCGTCAGCGCATCTATGAAGTAGTTGATGCTGACCCGATTGGAAAGGATCTCGAAAAGGATTGTGTCCTGGAAATGCCTCAGCGGTTGACTGAGGAGGGGCAGCGGAAATGTCATGAAGTCTTTGTGGATATTGAACAACGTGCAGTTGATAACATGCAATTGCAAGATGGTGGTGCTGAACTGGTACAATTCCTGATAGAGTCTGGACTGAAAACTGCTGTTTTGACGAGGAATATGGAGAAGAATGTTGCACATATGATGGAACTATACAAGAATGAAATGAGCATAAATGATGATGATGTGACAATCTTTGAGCCAATTGTTGCCAGAAATACAAAAGCTAATCCTGATGATGATGAACCACTTAAAAGCAAACCGAATCCTGATGGAATTCTCCACATTTGTAAATTATGGGGCTGTGAACCTAGCGAGGTTATTTTCGTCGGTGACTCGGCGAATGATGATATGTCGGCTGCCAATCGTGCTGGTTGTGGAGGTGCTGTGTTGCTACAGCCAGGAGGATGCCAATTAGATACAGATTCAGGTTATGCCGTTGGTGACACGGAAGCAGAGATAATCGAGCGAACACCTAGCCTTTGCGTAGAGTCATTGTCGGATCTAAAATTGTGTATAGAGTCCGTGCTTGACGAACAAGAGAAAAATGGCGTTGTACAATCTGAAGTGAGTGGTGAAGAAGATATTACGTCTACTCCTCTGACAGCTTTTCGGTTACTATCCCGTCGATTGGTGTAAAAGGTGTTTAGCAATGTGGAATGAGATTTTGGAATATGGTTTGTTTTGGACATTGCAAGGACACAATGGCAGTACAATGATATTTCACCAACTAGTTTACAATTTGTACATACAATTACCATGTGCTTCGAAGAATGTTGCTAGTTTGCAGCATAGTTTGGCCATGGTGTTCATTGTGTTCATTCTTCATTCAACCAATAGTACCTTCAAGAGCTTCTTCACCTTGCCAGCAACGCCGATACCACGTTCTGATTCTGGTGATTCGTCTTGATTCATGGTCCATCTGCTCAAAACTTCGTCCCAATTTATATCATCACTCTCAGTTGCTTTGAAAAGGAACATGGTCCATTGCTCGGGGATATACCCTGTTCTGTTGTGCATAAACCCTTCGCAAATTAATGCTGCTGATTCCAAACCAGTCGTAACGTCAAACTTCATCGTAACTTGTTTGTTTACAAATTCTACACATATTAATGTTTTACCGTTTTGAAGCGGTGCGGTTATCTTTAGAGCATCACGTTGGCCAGCGGCCATAGATGGGCTATGAAAATAGAGGAAGAATGGCGATCTTCGATCCGCTGGAATCGATTGTAATATGATTTCTCTTGCTAGATCTGCTGCAGCCATTGTATCTCTATCTTGTGCACATATCTTGTGCAATATATTGGGAAGCCCAGGTTCAGCGTTTCTCCAGTGTATGAAGTTGGATCAGCGCCCAATCGAAGACTTCCAAAAAGATGCCACAGTGGTTTGGTGTTGTGCAAGGATGAAGATGATGGGAATAAGTAGCGTCCGATCCAGTCGAGCTGGGATCAGCCTTTTCTGTTCACACCAAACAGAACCTAAAAAATTTGAACCTAAATACCGTCAACGTAGGAATTGATATGATCAATTTCGCGACAAAAATTAGTTTTCAACTGTGTTGATTGTGCAATAAAAGATCATTGTGAGCGGAGCAACAATCATTGTGGGTGACAAATAGAAGGAAATACCTCATCTTCATCATGAGCAATATATTGAAGCCAAAGGCTATCCCTCTCTCGGCTGCTACACAGTCAGAGCCAAACCCTTTCCTTGACAGCCCATCGGAGATTGTTGTCTACGCCAGCGACTCGAAACCAAACCCATTCTTCGACAGCCCTATCTCCGACGAGTACAGCAGATTTTCCTCCCAGGATAGTCCACTAGATGTCATGAGAACTCCTGGTTCAGCAACTGGATCGGCGTTCACTCCTGTCAAGCCATCAGTACATATCGATGGATGGGATACACCTGTGACACCCAAGTCAGACAAAGAAAACCCTACGTCAATTCCACCATCCACAAATATCCCTGTCTTGGAAGAGGATCCTCAACCATCGAGTGACAAGGTAAAGGGTACGTTTGGAGAAAAGACTGCCATGTTTCGAGAGCAAATGAGAAAAAATGTGCCATCGGTGAACTCCAACAAGGTAAAAGAAGCGTTGGAAGAGAGAAAGGCTAAGCTTCGAAAGAATATGGAGCAAGTGAAGAAGAGTGTACCAAATATGGAGCAAGTAAAGAAGAGTGTACCAAAGCCGATGAACATGAAGCCACTCATCCGAGCGTCCAAAAAGAATTACGTTGACCTATCCCATCTATCTGTTGTAACAATTAGTGTTGTTCCGAGGTTGGGCACTGGTATGCGGAGCGGACGGATGCCATTCGAGAGGATGAGAACAAGCTTGATGCTTCATTTGATGCAAGAGATCAAAACGAAGTCATGGACAAAGCATGAAGTTGCTGCTGGAGAGAAGGGCAAGCTTGATCAGGAGGAAGTGGTTTCCAAATTGAACAACATGTTGTTTGATTGTATTGCAAATGGGGAATCGACTTTTGTGGATAAATCTCAAGATATTGTCAAAGTTGCACGTGAAACAGTTGAGGTAAGTTGTATGTATTGCAAATTACATTTCATGGCTGCAATCATGTTATCAAGTAAAGCCTAACATTGAATACGTCGTTTGTATGAGCAGGAGATCAAAGATAGCACTGATAAATCGTTTGCAAAAACTGAAGTTGGCCGACGTAATTTCCTCTCCGCCAAGTTTCTCAGTTCTGGATATCGTGAGATTATTGCTGATGAAAAGCTGACATCATCTACTATGAAAGATGGATTATCACTGATGGTTGTTGCCAGTGCTTACTATGCACTGGGCAAGTTTGAATCTGCACTGGAGGTTTATCAGCGTGCTGGAGACGAGCTGAAGAAAAAGATTACAGCTTCTTCCCCTGAATACATTGTGCACTGTACCAAATTATTCAACAATATGGGATGTGTCTACTTCGAAATGAAGAAATACGACAAGGCAATGAAGACTTGGCAACGTGCTTTGGAGCTTTGCAACGATGAGAATGAAGACTATGCTTCGTGGACTGCTTGTATTTTGGATCAAGCATCAATTATGAACAATATGGTGAGTGTTCTGAGCCTGTCATGCTGCGTTGCAACATAAATCTATCTCCTAACTTCTTATCCTCTACTTGCTACTTAACTTAGGCCTACTTGCTTATCAAGTTTCGACTGTTTGATGATGCAACCGATTTGATCGACTCTTCATTTGAGTTGCAGCGGATCATTCCAGAATTTAACAATCAAATCATGAATATTGCAACCCTAAGCACGATGGGATTCATCTATTACCAAACGAAACAGCACAAGGCATCGTTTGATACTTACAAAGCATGCGTCCAGCTGCAAGAGAACACTACTCAACATAACGAAAGAGATAAAGCGGATGTTTTGACCAAGATGGCAGCCAATTGCAAGAAGATGAAAGACCACGAGAAACGCGTTCTAATCTTGAGATGCATTCTTGTCTATCAGCAGTGCTATTTACTTGATGATGACGATGAGATCTGGGAAACAAATGCAGCACTAGCTGAGTCGCTTCAAGAGTATGCTGACGCTGGAGGTGACTGTCTATAATTAGGCCAAGAAACAAGAAACTTATATGCATAGATGTTCGTAGGTCAACTAAGAAGAAGTTAAAGAAGACAATTTCACTTGGTAAATGTATGTACTATACAAGCATATGGTGATTGCAAATGACTCAAATGACTAGTCAAGTTCCATTCTACAAAGAAGTAGCCTCTATTTATCTACGTTACAATATCTCTCAATCAACCTGCAGTTGTCAGTTTATTTGTTCTTCTTGGATGAAGACACTGCATCTCCCTTGACAGGACCAAGTGGTAGCTTTTGTCCAAATACATCGCCACCCGCATACACAGCATACAAGCAGCTAGCAAACACAGCCGCAGCAAATGGGCACACCCAGTAAGTGAAGTAATGTCCAATTTCGTCGGGGAAAGCTCCATTTGCAAAGATGTACCATGTAGTTCCCAACATTGGGTTGATTGCAGGGCCCGCGAGAGGGAAGGTTTCAATCAGGTATCGAATTCCAAGTGCTGTTAGTGTTTGCTTGATCCAGTAATGGTACTTTCCAAAGTTGAGCTCCCAATTCAATACATAAATCATAATCATGAGGAGTGTTGTGGCCCAGAACTCAGAAAATCCAGCAGCGACGCCATCTTCATCCCCTTTTGATGAAAATTCCGGTCCTCCGAGCTGAGTTAAGCCCAAATTGTCAGCCAATACCGAATAGAGAGGGAATGCAACGAGTCCACCAGCCATAGCTCCCATGATACGCACAAAGCCTTCTGTGTAGCTGCACTTTCCTAATGCATACATTGACACAGTAACGGCAGGATTCACATGGGGCCCACCTCCTATCTTATCAGAAGCGACGCTGTAATTATATATATACACAAATAATATACATTACAAGTAATTGAGCTTTGTGCAAAATTTCCACACCGTTTGAATTAACAATTGTAACTGTAGACTCACACACCGCATACATGCGCAATCCAAGCCACCATCAAAGCATCTTGACCAATCCATTTGCCGGGAGAAAAAGTAAACCCAATCATGAGGAGAGTGCCAATAAATTCATGACGATAAGCGGCAAAGTACCGCCCGCTGCCAATGTATGCGCAAGCAAGACATATCACAAGACCAGGTGGAGTGATATCATATGCCTGCTTGAACAGGGAAGATAGGAGGGTGAAGAGTACCATGATCATGATTCCAGCTACGTAGTAGAACAAACAATGCAGATGTAGGCAGAAGGCAGATGATGAATGATGAAACGGCAGGTTGTTGCAAGATTTACTTCAATCCAACCGGGACACTTGTCCTCTGATGATGTCCATTTATGTCCCAAACGTGTCCTTGTGGTCCTTCCGCCGCCGTCGTGCGTCAGAAGCCTGCCTCCGTTTGTGTGAGTTGTTTTTTGTGATGGCTGGGGTTTGCTGTTGATTCACACTGCCTTCTGGAACCCTGCCACCTTAACGCTACCATTAGTCACCATCTTAATCGACACCATGAAGTTCACTGCCTCTGTTATTGCCGTCGCTCTTGCCGTTGCGGCTCCTAGTGTTTCGGGTACGTCTGCTGCTGCGATGATCTTTCAGAGAATATACAATTCGATTTTAGCAAATGTTCGTCGGTCGGCGATTTCGAGTTCTTGACGAAAAGTCATCACAAAACATGATACCTCGGTAGTTTGGTTGGATTATTCAGAATGTCTTTATGGCTTCTTTCTGTGAGGAGAACAACCTCTGTCTCTAACACAAATTCAATATTTGCAAAGAAATGAAACAGCGCATCTTCTCGCACAATATCGTCGATATATCTTACATCATATGCATCATCTCATTTCTAACTCTATATTTGTTATCTCATCTATTCCAATTGAATACAGCCTTCTCTGCCGCTGGTTTCAGCCGTAGCGTTGCCACAACTGCTGCTACAAGCGGAAATGTTATTGTGGGCAAGGTACGTAAATATTTAATACTGTTGATCTAAAAGAAAGGCTTCTTTTACGGAATGATTTCTAACAGCAAATCGATTTTGCAATACTTCCTACAACCTTGCAGACACATGCAAACACATGCGCATGTCCTTCATGTGTTGGTTTCCACTCTATGGGATGTGGCTGCTCATCATGCGGTGGAGTTGCCCTCCGCATGTCCACTGTCGAGGATGTTCCTGTCGAGGATGTTCCTGCCGAGGTTGAAGCAATGGATGGTGTTGCATCTGATGAGGAGGCACACAATGTAGACCGCCCTGCTCGTGACTCAGGAATTGCTAAGCACAAGGATGGTGATAAACCTCAGCGTGTTGAGCTTAAGGACCTTGAAATTGGTGCTGAAGTAAGCGCTACGGTCAAGACTGTCACTTCTTACGGTGCCTTCCTTGATATTGGAGCCAAATCTGATGCTCTTATCCACGTCTCCCGTCTTTCTGATGACTTCGTATCAAATGTTGAAGATGTTGTTAAAGCAGGGTGATAAAATCTCCGTTCGTATCATTTCTGTTGACACTGATAAGAACCAAATTGGTGTTACCATGCGCTCAGCAGAGGCCGAGGAAAATGCCGCCAACAACTCCGGACGTCCTTCCAAGCGTCGTGAGAGGCCACAGAGATCTGGTGGAGATCAAGCTGCCCAGGCTGCTTCCATCCAGGCTCTTGCAGAGAAGGGAGTTGATGACACTAAGTTCGTTGAGGGAGAGGTTGTGTCTGCTCTTGCTTTCGGTGCTTTCGTCCGTTTTGACACCGCACAGCTCGGAGAGGGACTCACCGGTGAAGTTGATGGTCTTGTTCACATTTCCGCTCTTGCTGATGGACGTACCAACGCTGTCGAGGACGTTGTTACTATTGGAGACAAGGTGCAGGTCCGTGTCCGATCTGTCGAGGTCGATGCTGGAAGAATCTCACTTTCTATGATCACTAAGGAACAAGAGGACGCCCGCCCTGCACCCAGGCAACGAGGTGAGGGAGGTGGAAGAGGTGGACCACCTGATGCTGTCACTGCCAGTTGGACGGATACTGGTGCCGCAGACTGGAAAGAACAAATGGCAGAGATTGAACAACCCGGATTCACTAACACTGCCGTTATTGTTGATAGACGCAATTAAATAAGTTTTGAAGCAAAGCAAACAAAGTACTAAATAGAAGTAATAGTTTATATTTATGGTTCCCGCCTTTGCTTTTCTCATTCAATGGCAGTCTCCATCAGCACATGATGCATTAGAATTGCTCTCAGAGTCTCTGTGTAACCAAAACTTAAGTATTATATTGATGTCCTACTCAATAGTGCCTATCCTAACTTATCCAGACTCAGGTCCTCCCCCGGCGTCGTTTCCACCACCTTCAAATTTGTTTGAAGGAGCAATACTTGCTGTTAATCCCTGCCTTTGCAATCCAAGACAGTACTTCATCGCTTGTGCCTTCCAGCACTCATCAACTGTAGCCTGGCCTTGTCCATGTGTAACGGTACAGATATCGAACGCCTTCTTTTTGTCCAATGTTCCCATGACCTTTTGCAAACTTCTGATAACGTAGTTGAAAGTATGCACTTCATCGTTGTGAAGGACAACTCGCCACATTTCCTCTGGGGTGTCTTCTTCTTCCATTTGTGTATCAGTTTTGTCAATTACAATTGTGGATAGACCTTTCTTTTTGTCCTTGGCCTTTTCCATACCTCCACCTCCTCCACCAGAGTCTGACATTCGGAGGATTGTTGGTGTGGAAAATGTTCTAGATGTGATTTGGACAGCTGGTCTGTTCGCGGCCGGAGAGAAAGCCGCCACTTGTGAGAGGCACATGGCCACGGCAAAAAGTAATGATTGTATCATCTGCATCTTTGATATTTGATTGAATATAGGTAATAGGTAGTATCTCGGTGCTCTTAAGGAGTGCTGCTTAGATAGTTGAAGTGTAGAAGAAGGATGAATCTGTGCGTCTTCTTGAGTTGAAATGAAAAGAGAGAGCGAGCGGAGGTTTCGGCTTCACTTTTTGAGTTCCACGTCATAACCACCGCATCTTGCTGACCTTTGCTGACCGACAGAAAAGTGAGTATGTCACAGATCGCATTTTGTCACATGTCACACAACCTGACAGGACACAGGACATTGCACTTGGCGCCAAAACACACGTCGCTTCATTGCCATTTGCCACCATGCCTCCGCTTTGGCATACATTGTCATTGGTTTGGATCTTGTGTACGATAGTATTGTAGCAAATCTTGACAGCAACAACGCGACGATGAACATGGATAATCAACTCGTCACCTATGCACTCTATGTGCTCGCCTTCCCCACCGCCTTCTGGCTGGTGATGTACTTAATCCCTCAAATCTACATGGCATTTCTTCGCCCTGTTCCCAATCTTGTGAAGCGCTACGATGCCAAGTGGGCACTTGTGACAGGAAGTGGCAGTGGTATCGGCAAGGCAATTGCGTTTAAATTGGCCAGCCAAGGACTCAATGTAGTCTTGGTGTCATTAGATGATGAGCATTTGAAAAACACAATCAAACAATTGAAAGAGAAATTCCCACAGCTTGAATTCCGATCGGTGGGTGTAACTTTTTCTCCAGGAGTTGATTACATTAAAAAGATTGATGAGGCCACAAAGGACATTTCAGTACAGTGCATCTTTAACAATGCTGGTTTCATCGTGACGGGCTTCGTAGATCAGACTCCGCTTGGAAAATTGCTAGCCAATGTTGAATGCAATGCTACCGCAAGTTTTGTAATTGCTCATCATTTCTTGGCAAAAATGGTATCCAACAAACAAAAGGGATGCATTGTCTTCACGTCATCTGTGGCTGGATTTATTCCTACGCCGTTTGCTGCCAGTTATGCTGCTACTAAGGCTTTTGTGTCGCAATTGGCATGTTCTCTTCATATTGAAGTGCAGTCGCTCGGTATTGACGTTTGTGCAGTACAGTAAGTATTTACATGTTGTGTATCTGTTCATTTTTATCACACACGCATTGAATGCACTGTTGTTCAACATTTTTTTCTATTTTTGTACTACTTCTGCAATAGCCCCTCTCCAGTGGCAAGTAACTTCTATGAAAAAGTTGATCATAAGATTGAGCTAATGGAACAAGCTCAGAAATCTGCAGTTGGACCTGAACTCTTACCAAATGAGATTCTGAGGAGCATCGGGTGCTGTGCGCTGCGAGACTTGGGAGGTATGGCTTGGGGAACTCGTATCGGTACATTTTTTATCCCTTATAACTTCTTTACGGAGTTGTTTACTGCGGCATCAACATTTCTTCCAGACTACAAGGTACACAACAAAAACAGAAAGTTCAAGAGTTCTTAGATGAAGATGGGACGTGGTGAATGATATCAGCTGAGAGAGCTGAAATGGAGAAGATATTAATGTGCAGTATTAAGGATAAACAATGAAGACAACTACTTCAATGGGAAAAGAACAGGGTTATAGATATCAAAATAATCATTTGTACACTTGTCATTATTTCTATACTATCTCGCTGCTTCTGCTTCACGAGATTTCTGTCTACTTTCTTTGTTCAGCCTCATCACATGATGATACAAATAAACAATAGACTGCGGTGTTAAGCCACTGATCTGTGATGCCTCTGCAAATGTTGATGGCCTGAATCGATTCAATTTTTCAATCTCTTCTTTGCTGAATGTAGGCATTATAGCATGATCATAGATAATGGTTGGTGGGATTTTTACTCCCTGAGCCTTTCGCCAGCTCTCAATATCTTTCTCTTGTCGTACAACATACGACTTGTACTTCACTGAAGCTTCGACGGTGTCATAAACAGATGAAGGAGTGGGATCTAAGGAATCAATTTCTGATTCAGTTGCTTCTTTTTCTTCTTCAAACACATCCGCCATGATTTGTTCGACATCCTTCAAGGATACATTGGGCATACCAAGGATTTCCTCTGCACTCTTTTTGTGTCCTTCTCTTCCGGGACGATTCGCAGCAGCACCACCCATGAGATCATTACCGCCTCTCTTGGCCCAATCTGTCACAAACAGCTTGAAAGTCCGGAGTCTCTCAACATTATCGGTAATCAGAGTTTCGCGCATGTCCAATGCAGCCAGCCGTTCTGGATCTGTCACCAAGCCATATTCCGCTCCCTTTCTTGTGAGTCTCAAGTCAGCATTATCTGCTCTCAGACTGATTCGATACTCTGCACGCGATGTGAACATTCGGTAGGGTTCAGTAGCACCTTTTGTGACTAAATCATCAATCAAGACACCAATGTACGCCTCATCTCGTCCCAACACGAATGGGATAGGAGCATTTTCGCCACGATAAGCGGCTCCCGCAGCGCGGCCTGCATTGGCTCCAGCAATAATTCCTTGTGCTCCGGCTTCCTCGTATCCAGTGGTACCGCAGATTTGCCCAGCGAGGTATAGACCGCAGATTGATTTGGTTTCTAGAGTGTGTGTGAGTACTTGCGGATTGACAAAGTCATATTCAACATCGTAGCCAGGGCGGAAAATTTCAACCTTCTCGAGACCTTTCATAGAACGGAAGATCTTTTGCTGAATCTCCTCGGGGTATGGTCCTGACATTCCGTTTGGATACACTACATCAGAAGTAAGGCCTTCCGGTTCCAAGAATGAATTGTGGCTCTTCCTCTCAGCAAATCTCTCCACCTTCTTGTAAATACTAGGACAATATCTTGGCCCGTTGCCCTTCCCTTCCATACCATCATAGCGTGGCAGCAGATCCGCATAATCCATCACCATTTTATGCGTCAATTCATTTGTAGCGGTCTGATAACAGTCAATTAAGTTCCCAACAGCAGCAAGGGGCGGTTCCTCTCCTCGAGATTGTCGAAGATGAGAAAATGGCAGTGCAGGCCGTTCGGAGGGTTGAATATTGCATGCATCCCAATCAATCGTTCGGCCGTCTAATCTGGCCGGTGTTCCAGTCTTGAGTCTACCCAAAGGGAACCCAAATCGTTCCAATGTCAACGCTAGGCCAACACTGGGCGGTTCTACCTCCTCAGAATCTCTCAGATGACGCCCTCCACTGTAACGCTCGTGTCCAATCATAAGCACACCACGGAGAAATGTTCCTGTTGTGAGTACTACCGTCGACGATTCAATTTCGATACGTTCATTCGTGGCAGAATCAATTGCGACGACACCACGAATGCGTGCCCTCCGATCATCGGCATTTGCTTTTGCAGACGATGATGCCTTGGCTTTCTCCAGTCGAGATGCTTCACCACTATTGCTGCTGGAGGAGATATCATCGCTTCCAGGTTCCGAAAATGGAGTTAACGTTTCAATTCCGTCTCCTTCTTCCAGCAACAAATCCTCAGCACTTGCCTCCAACACTGACAAATTCTCCATCCCCATCCAATCTCCATTGAGAAGCAAATGTTGCATATTATCCTTGTACAAGTCTCGATCCATTTGAGCACGTGGACCACGAACGGCTGGGCCCTTCCTTCGATTCAACATTCGGAAGTGTATTCCGCTAGCATCGGCGACGTCACCCATAACACCGTTGAGGGCATCGATTTCTCTCACTAGGTGGCCCTTGCCGATGCCTCCGATGGAAGGGTTACATGATAGTTCTCCCAATGTGGATACCTTCTGAGTCAATAGAAGAGTCCTCGCGCCGGTTCGAGCACTCGCAGTCGCGGCCTCGGAACCAGCATGTCCGCCCCCGATAACTATCACGTCATACGATTTTGATGGATCATGTGCCTTCAATACAACCTCACGTTGCGCTGCCGATGTTGTTGCTGTATATGACCTAGTAAGTGCTGGGAGGATACTGCCCCTGCCACTAATAGATCTAACTGATGGGGCGAACGCACTCGCAAGATGCATGATGTTAATGATAGTGATGATGGCAAAAGTAAAGCTGCCACTGTGCCTCATAGTTTCATGCGATATTGATGATGATGAAACACTAATTATTGTACTGTCCTCCTCCAGCTAGATGATGCGACAAGTTCTTCCAGAAGATCACAATATGAAGGACGACAAGGGAAAGATATAGTAGACGAAGGATGGTACAAACCGAGTGGAACTGTCATCAACGCTAAATACGGAGCAAGTCAGTCATCGAAACAGAAAGAGGCAAATTCGTGGCTGAGAACACTTTGTTTTGAACGCGGGCTAACAACGGGAGGCATTGGGCCTCATCAGGTCACCTACGACGCGTAGCATGGCGATACATCGAAAAAGATCATAAATAGTAGAATCACTGACGATTTGGATAGAGGTTTGATTGTTTTCAAAGGTGCATTGTAATGAATAGATTGGGAAACTAGTTCAGTAAAGTGGGAAGAAAGTTTCTGTAGTCACGTTCCTGATGACTAAACAGACGTCGCAGTTAAAGAGATCTATTTCACATTTTTAGAACGTGAATGAGTGTGAGAGGAGCTATTGTGTCAAGGTCAGGGATCTTAATTTTAGAGTTTACCAGATAATCATTATTTAGTAGCTCAAATGAATAGTATCACCACTCTCCTCTTCGGCTACTTTTTTCCACCCATGCTGGGGAGGGAAAAGACTACTATGTCCACAATCCCATCGCCACAGCACAATCCGTTTTGTCTGTGTTGAAACCTCTTGCGAACCTTCGCTATTATCGTTGTCGCTATCCTCTTCACCTGCATTGATTTCTTTTTCGTACATGCTGATTTCCCATACAGAGCCAAAGAAGTCCATAGATTCTATCTTGGCATATATAAAATTTCCTGGATCAGAATAACCTTTCCGCTTGATCCAAACCCTCTTTAACGCTCCTCCATTATGAGGTGCATGGCGATAATTGAATTCTGAACCCGCTTCTTCCTCGAATGTCCCATCAGCAGGATTGGAGATTTCACAGTAGGTTTCACTTTCACAATAAGCACGGATGGTAGTAGTTCTTCGTGTGCCGTCTGATATCCAGCGATCGCTTTCTTCAATTCTTTTGCGAATCTCAATGCACTCGGAATGGAAGTTAGGGTCTTTGACGACCTCAAGCATCTCCTCAACACTCATTCCCTTACAGTGGCGGCCCCTCACTGCCCAAACCATTCTCCTTAGCACTTCCTCATCATTGTCAACTAGTGGAAGAAGCTGTAAGATTTCTTCTTCACTGCCAATATACATTTTCCCGAGGCGATGAGCAGCAAATTTTACCGCTGGCTCACATGATTTGGGCAAATTTAGCTCAAAACTCATTACGGCCAATTGCTGAACTTTTTGAATAACTTCATCTGTATAGTAGCCATGTGTCTGCATGTTGGATACGTCGATATATTTGCATATAATATCGTCACACCACTGCTTTCCAGCATGAAATTGGTACTTATCATAGAAGCTAATCAAATCAAACACAACTTCTATTTCAGGTTCCTTGTGCAGCGGTCCCAAGTATGAAATCGCCTTTTCCCAAAGCTCCTCGCTAACGTCTGGAAATTCTACACGCCAGTTTTCCCTTGCTTTCACGGCCGCCGGTGATGACAACGTTAGGTCAACAAAATCACTGTGGCTTGCAAGAATAAGAGCATGATACTTATAAATCCTTTTGTTTGGGCCCACGACGACCTCAAGATCGGGTTCAGGAAAGGATTGAAGGTGCCTACACATCAATGAGGAGTAGGGCAAGCCTTCATCTTTGGATGTTGTTGCGTTGTCTTCTACAGCCATGGTCAATGTCCTTCTCAACTCGAGTGTGCGAAGCAGCCGAGCTGATCGCTTCAATGTCACCTCTCCCCGACACCCCTTTACTTCCGCCAAGATTTTGCAGACAACAAACACCACCTCGACAGGACCCAAGGTTGGGATCGTGGTGGGTACTCCTCCTTCTTTTCATCTGTCAAGGATGCATTCGCTGCTGCCAATCTCGTTGCGTCTCGGCGATAAAATATATCATACAATTCGCTTATAAGTGACTCATGCTCTGGAGATGTAGCAAAGCTGATTTCTGTCCATGCCATATCCATCTCTCCACCGTTTACACCGTCATACTCGGCGCCCACTATTATACCTGTAGCAGCCAAATCTGGCCAAAGCTTTCCAGCATTACCTGTACTTTCCTTCCGCTCCTTCTCTGCTCTATTAGTGATAGCTTTCACCACATCATTACGAAAGATGTTTATAGCTTCTTCATCAGTTGTTATCGTGGTGATTCCATAGAGAGCCGTGACATGTGGTGCAGGAATCGCACCACCTAAATGGAATTCATCTGCAGCTTCCTTCACGGCAAATTCCAAATCACCAATCCCGTTGTTATTAATTTCTTGCTGCTCTAATTCTAACCATATGCTATATCCAGAGAAAATATACCGAAGAGCAGGTTGTCTTTCGTGTGATGGATGTTGTTGTTGTTGTTGTTGTTGCTGACCATTAGTAATTGCTAATTTTGGAATCCCCTTCCGAATCTGTTTCTTTTGATTCCTTATCCTAGCAAGACCGAATTCTTTAGCTAGCTTGGCAAGTCGACCAAAGTCTTCACCAGGAGTGTATGTGCTTAGATGAACGGGGACATCGGATTGAGATGACGATGGCGGCATGAACCTTGCTAGTATTATTTCTGCCTGTTGCGCACGCATCGGCGTGGAAGCATAGTTTGATGACACAAAAGTGGAAGAGTAGTCCATGTTTTTAAATACTCCTAATTCTTTGAGATGGCCTGGCGGACATATGCCTAGTTGCTGGGACTTCAGATGATGATCAATAATAACGCCGATAAGTACCCATTGGAGAGCGCCGTGTTGACACCATCAGTGCCCGACCGACAGCCAAGTACTCACTCAACGCAATCACATCAAATCGCTCATCGATTCATGTGGAAAATGTTCTTTTATCTAGACCTCGACCTCCTCCTTTTTCCTTTCTCGCCTGCGCTGCATATGATGAGGTATAAGGCAATGATGTGTTCGTCGCATTCACTCGAACTTGCCCAGCAACCAGTATCACTCAGCAATGAATAAGAAATTATCTCCCCTGCTGTGCATATTGCGACTTTGCTCATCGGCCTCTTTTATGATACCACAACATAGAACTGCTCTTTCTATTAGTCAATACCATTCTTCTACTACGCGTCAATTCTCAGCCGATCAGAATGATCAAATAGTCACTGTGTCATTAGAAACTTCCTCTGGGACAAAGGAACTACAAATTCAGAAAGGTGAAATTCTTCGAAGTGCAATGTTGCGAAGAGGATCATCTCCTCACAACGGAAGAGCACGGTTGATCAATTGTCGTGGTTTGGGCACGTGTGGCACATGCGCAGTCGAAATAGAATCATCTGCCAATAATAACAGTGGCGGAGGAGCTGTAGAACCCAATGAACGGAATACAAAAGAAAACATCCGGCTGAACTTTCCTCCACACGGGTCAAGTGACCAATCTACAAACCTACGATTGGCATGCCAAGTACAGGTTATGGATGATATCACAATTCGTAAGAGAACTGGGTTCTGGGGCCAAGATACAACCTCGGAATTAGCTGATGAATACAATGCTGAGCTGTGGTTCGGTGAGCTGGAGTATGTGTTGGATAACAAGTCTCCGAGGGAAGAAGAGTAAATTTGACCGAAGAGAGTTCCACATATGCAATGGAATGCAAGAGTTTCGGTATAAGTTTGGATAACAATAGCATCGTCTGTGTTTGTGGATAAGATACAACTTACCCAGATGACCTGCTTTGTATGCCAAGGAGACGTCTAATATATTGGAATTGCCGACAATTAAAAGGTATCAGAGACAACCTAAGTGATGACGATTATGGAGGTGACATTTATTATAAGCCATTCTATTATTATTTGAGTGGAATTGAGAATTGATGGTCAAATCACGTACTTTAGAAGCTGTCCGAGCAATTTTGTTGAGCACCATCTTGGGAGCGACCTCATCAATGAACCTGCAGAGCTGTCGAGCAAGACAATCAAGGCGAAAACACTCTCCGAGCTCCAAGTATCTGCTCTGCTGCCCCTCATTCATAAGACAAGGACAACCATCTTGTTTGTTGGGAAACAAACAAAACTCAGAGAGAAGAGAAAGAAGATATGAAGAGGGAAAGAGAGGGAAAGAAATCCAACCTCTACTTTCTACACAAGACCCTCAAAAGTGTATGTTACGACACACATAGGTAGATCACGGACAGGAGGTAGATCCTGAACTTCAAATCTGTCGCTTTAGACCTTTAGTTTCGTTCATTCTCAAACTTCAACGTAGGAATTGTTACATGAGTCTTGGTTGAGGATAGAATCCAGATCAAACTCAATCTCGGCCACTTCCATCTGACATCTGGATTTTTCCGGTTTGCGCAGCGAAGTGCAAGCAACAAAAAATGACGACCTCATAAATCCAGCACTATATCAGACATATAAGTACTGCTGCCCAAACAACATGAAGTTCTCAAGTCTAGCCACCGCCCTGGCGCTGGCACCTGCTGTGGCATCCGCCTCCCGTATGCTGAACGAAACTGCTATGCTGAACGAAACTGCGTCCACCCTTCCTGAAATCAATGACCTCATGAACATTGCCTTCCCTATGTGGGAGGTGAATGACAAAGGTGAACGTAAGAAGATTACGGAGTGCACCGTTGATGCTTGCGAATGGAACCCCTTCTATGTGACCAAGCGCTACGATGGCCTTCACCCTGACTTCGGTGGACACCCCTCCGATAACGATGTCAAGTATGCGTTCTTCGCCTCCTCCCCATACGCCGGCCAGCCTTATCCCGGCACTCCTCATCATTGCCCTCCTGATGCTCCCGATAACATCACTGCCGGGGAGTGTCCAAAGATTGCGACTACGTCCGATTATGGTCCCTGAAGGGCCCGGCCATGTTCCTCCACATATTGGTTTGGCGTCTCTCACTTGGGCTGTTCGTGATGAATTATTCTCTATGGAGGAAATGTTTGATTACGACAACTATGAGTGTAGAGTGGTTCCCAACGTGCTGTTCCAGATGGTCCGCAACTACTATCCACGTATTGAGGGAGAGAAGGTGGATTATCCCCCACCTATTGTACCAGAAGGTGGAGAGTAAGTAGATGCTATGATACAAAGCACATCATATGATTTGTCATTTTTTTCCTTTTAGGTTTATCCAACTAACTTGAATTGATCTATCTTATGTATCCAACAGCTTTCAGTATGAATTCCCATCGGGAAGAGGGTTGGAGAATCAAGAGCCTCCTTATGAACCTGGACCTCCTCATTGGTGTACCGAGGAGATGTTGGCCAGTGGACACTGGGACGGTGTTTGTCCTTACATTTTCGAGGGACCAGATGCTGGAAAGTATCGCCACCCTCACATTGCTTATGCTGCATTGGAAGTCTACCTTGCTAACATGGCTATGCCTGATAAATGTGCCACTACTTGGCTTCAAAACAACCCTGGGTTCCTAGACGAAGATAGAGTCACAACTGATACACCCTTCCCTGTGATGACTAATGATAAAGATGATGCCAAGTCTTTGAAAAATTGGCTTGGACAGCCTGTGCTTCCCTGGACATACGATTCAGGAGACGCTAGAGATGTAGAGGTAATGAGTGCCGAGGCAACTCGAGCTCTGCTTGACATCGCGGCCCCAACCACTACAGTCGCCCCAACCACTACAACTGAGTCAAGTTGCGCCCTCCAGCCCATTCCTACGAATCCGGATGATTTTGATGAGCCGCACTGGGAGACAATCCTCGAGTTGGCTTTCCCTACCTGGGCTACTCCTGCAAATGGATGCCCCCGTCTTGACGCTCTTGGTGGAACTATCGTACCAGAGTATACCACCTTTCCCGTCCCAGAGGAAGGCAAATTCAATCCTTGCTACTATACCAAGGCTTTTGCCGGACTCGATCCAAAGCTTGGCGGGTTTCCTACTCCTATTGACACTAAATATCAATACGAATATGCTGCCCCCTTCCAAAAGCAGCCAGGTGATGGGTCAACCCACCACTGTACTCTGGATGCGGTGGATATTGGAGCATGCCCAAAGTTCCAGAACGACTGCGGCAAGGACTGTGCCAGTATTACTGAAAAAGGCATCGGTCACAT
Organism: Skeletonema costatum; assembly: GCA_018806925.1. Taxonomy (NCBI): domain Eukaryota; phylum Bacillariophyta; class Thalassiosirophyceae; order Thalassiosirales; family Thalassiosiraceae; genus Skeletonema; species Skeletonema costatum. The sequence goes on from JAHBBA010001151.1 coordinate 64,777, forward strand.
TCCACCTTTTGTTGCTCTTGCTGCGATCAAAAATGAGTACAACTCCATCTCGTGCACAGCTGACATCTGCTCGGAATGGTTTGACTTTGAAACTAGCGGTTGTAACATTCAACCACCTAAACTTGATGAGCTCGTCATCAAGTACTTCGGCGATGGAGAAACGATCAAATTCCAGCCTCCTATTTTGATTGATGGCAAGCCCTCTTCAACTTATTACAGACTCGAGTACCTTGGTGAGAGTCCCGCTTGCGATGACGGTAACTGCAGAGGACCTCACTACTGTTCAAAGGAGGTAGCGGACGAGGGAGTTATCTGGGGCGATTTCTGCCCTTACGTTCATACTGGTGAGTGTGAAATGCGAGATGGCTGCCCTGCCAATTTTGTACATGGGGGGCGGGAACAAAGGGATGAGCCCTTTCAATCATTTTTCTGTGAAATACCCACGTATCTGTTATTAACTCTATTCTTTCACTTTTTCAGGCGACAACTCTGGTCAGTATCGTCATCCTCACCTTGCCCTGGCTGCCCTTGAGCTCTGGATTTCGAATCAGTGCATGCCAGACAAGTGCGCTGCCCAGTGGCTCGATTCTCCCAATGGTCAGGGATACGCAGCTGATAGTACCAAGAGTACCGCGATCGTATGGGCTGAGATGGATAACAACGCTCTTCCCTGGTCGCAGCCAATGGTTCCTTACCAGTGGCCAAATTCTGAGGATGGCATCTTCCCTGGGCATACCATGCTCTTACGGTGACAGTGATTCCAAGGAGGCACCTGCCCCTTACGTAACTGAGTTTGTGAATGTCAACCCTGACATTGCCGAACCTGCTACTGATGCTACTGCTACTGATGAGGCTCCTACATATGCACCTACATATGCTCCTACGAAAGATGATGCCACAGGTGATGCACCTGCAACCACCAAAAGCGAACCTAGCTCCGCATGGTTGATGCCGAACACTGTTGCTGTTGTCTTGGCAGGGTTGGCTTGCATTTTTATGATGTAAAACGGCTCCTTTTTCTTCGCCCTCTGCACTCCAACTGCCTTCTTAAGTTATAGTTGGATTTTTCATGCACGGTTTGGCTTAGCCTTCCACTGCATGATCTTGTTAGAGTTTAACGTTAAACTTAACTAATTTGACTTGCATTCACTTAAATAAAGTCGTCATGAGCGTCTGAAACGTGAATAATATCTCTGGTAATTATTTGTCTAAGAAGCAAAAGACAAATAAGAGTGATTTTGTATACTGAAATCGACTCTCTAATAAAACATTACATCCGCAGTTCCCACCTATATTGCTAGCTATTGTGTGCGCCATCAAACCTAAATATCAATCCACCTCACCCTGCTGAGCATTTGTCTCGCAGTTAAGCACCCGCTCCACCTCTCAATTACAAGCTTACTCGCTTTTTTCTAAGACTTGTCATCTTCCATTCTCTACATTCCACTGCATACAACGCATCCACAGTCTTTGGAATGAGCACCAGTGCAAGAAGGGCACTTGCAAAATGCAGAGTGGACATTAGCGCAAGCTGAACATGCGCAATTTGCAGCGTGTGCGCTTGAGCATGAAGGGCATTTGCAAGTGGAGGAGTGAGATTCGACACATGATGGGCATGCGCAGAGAGCCTTAAGAGATTAAGGGGTTCGCGTTCAATTACATATGATGGAAAGTTGGAGTGAGTTTCAGGGCAGGATAGGACGATGAAAATGATCAATCAACTACATCACAATCTTACCGAATGAGCCACTCTAGCACAGGAGGCGCACTTGCAAGAAGCACCATGCCTAGCCTGTGAGCATGATCCGCAGGGACATCCACTGCCATGTGTTGAAACGCTACCACTTCCAGCAGAGGAAGTTGCCGTGCTCAATCCTCGTGTAAAAGGTGACACAGGGCTGAAAGCGGAGACATATGTTCCGGCTGTGGATACAAGGGCAGCTGCTGCGACGACGCGGACCATGATTGTTACATAGTATATTTCTAATCCAAGTATGAAGAATGCATCATGATACCATGGAACTCATGGAAGATAGAGGTGCGTGCTCTTTGTATGATGGCATCGTGATGTCAGCCCACCATGCTCCTTTTACTTTTGTCGCCTCTGTGACGTCAGTACCGAACTTATGTCCATAATATTATGTCACAACATGTACTCCTATTACATGAACATCGATCATATTGATGAAGAGAAGCTTTTAAGGTTCCGGTTGTAATCTGACTGTCCCCGGCCAGATCAGGCGTCAGGAGTCATTACAAGCTACAATATTATTGCTTGCTACATAAAAAGCAACAACAACTTTTCAACAACGAAGAAGCAACAACCATGAGGCAGACTACCGCGGCGATTAGGACACTGCTTTTCTACGCAGCCTTGCTATCACATTCTCCTGCAGCTGCTTTCAGCTTCAACAGTGTCCGGAATCAGCAGCGCAATTCAATTCATCATGCATCGGTGGAATCGGTGGAAACATCATCTGATTTAGTGGAAAGTAGCAGCACTCCATCATCCAACAGTCGTTGGGCAACAAATGCATTGTTATTTTCATCTTGGACTGATGGAATCGTTACCAATCATGCGGCTAAATCATTTCTGAGGTACTCAATAGTCAACAAATTACTGCAGGACCACGTTGTCGATAAAGAAGACGGGCTAGAAACTTCCGTGAAATTCAGTCCTTGCAATGGTGTGGACGTGGAAAAACTCAACAATTTAGAGGCCGCTGACATTTTGAGTGACAGAGGGAAACAATTCGCATTCGATGCTTTCGATGCAGCAGTAAGAAACGAAGTAGATTCATGGTCAAAAGAGACTTTGCAATATATCTCCACAGAGACTGGAGAAGTTACTGTAAAGCTGTTGTATATACCAACTGCAATGTATGCTCTAAATCCACAAAGCTCGAATACTCCTGGAAAGCAACGTCAACGGGCCAGGGCAGACGGCAAAAAGCGTAGGACGCAAGTTCTAAACTTGTTGGAGACTTTACTATCAGTTGATACCTCAGAAAACATATCTTTGCAAACAATCACGTTAGATCTCGACGATGACTCATTGAAGCAGCCAGAAGGGCCCGACAATTCACAATTTCCGAAGGATGGGAAGGAAGCATTATCTACATGGAACCCAACTGTTATCTATGTGGAAGGAGGGAATACTTTTTGGCTTCAACATTGTATTGACAAAGGACAGTACTCGCAATTAATCATTGACGCTTGTACAGGTGAATCAGGCGCTGTCTATTGTGGTAAAAGCGCTGGAGCCATAGTTGCTGGTGACGACGTATCTACAGCGACATGGAAAGGATGGGATGATCCATCCGTCGTACCCAACCGAGAGACTTATGATGATTGGATAGGTACGAGAGGGTTCCAATTTTCAGAAAGTCTGTCATTCTTTCCACACATGAGTGACGACTGGATAGAGTTGGTGAATGATAAGGTCAAAGGAAAGGAAGCTAATAGCACATGTTGCCTGAGAGAAGAGGAAGTTTGTTGTATCACTGGAGAGAGAAAACAAACATTTGTCGTTTCTGGAGCCGCTCCTGAATGTTAAAGACAAAATTTGCCAACGAAGATGAAATTAATCCTACTTATTGATTTCTGCTGTGTTCAAATGATCAACATGTAGAATTACAAAATGCGACTAAAGATTGTGGTAGCTTGTTCTACTCATTCATATCATCTCCAAAGCCTAAGCTGACTGCACCAATCTCACGAAGTAGTTCTGCACAATCACAGTCAGCTCCATGGTTGTCCTCGACCAGTCGCAAAGGAGTAATACCTCTATCGCCATTAGTCCTCGCATTGACATCAACTTTCAACTTTCCAGCTCTTCTCCTCCATGTTCTACTTTCACTTGACTGGTCCGAGACATTATCAACTTCGAGTAGCAATCGCATTACATCAATTTTACCTGACCTAGCAGCTTCGTGAATTGGCTGCCAACCGTTCCTATCTTTTTGGCGGAACTGTGCAGTTATGGAGGTAGCAGCATCACTTGTTACATTTGATCTTGCAAGTTGGGACTCTATTTCATCAATCTCGTGCTGAATGTACACCGTATCACCAGTTGCAGCTGCATGGTGAAGTGAATTTGCCCCTTGCTCTAAATGAACACCAGGATATCGATCAAAACTAGTGTCATTTTCATGAATGACACCATCATCTTCACCGACAAACTGAATCAGCCACAGCGGAGTTGATAGAATCCTTTTTCTCCCAACGAGTGCAGCAAACCATTCATTTTCCCGTACCAAGTAGGCATAAATCAATCCAATGACAACACCATGAACAGTTTCGTTGATTCTGTATCCCATGAGTAAACCAAAACCAACATGGAAGATTGGAACATATTTACCTGGCACGGGGAAGAAATTTATGTTGTGTTGTTGATCTGGATGTTTTAGTGAATGTAGAGTGATTATTGCATAGAGTAGCGTGCGAGTGAACACTGGCAGCAAAACTGGATTGGGAAGATCAACAACTTCATTCAGTAGAAAGAGGAGCATAGATGTCTCTGTGCAGACGAGGTAAGTGATCAGAATGAGTATCGAACAACAAAGGAATGCAAATATGCAATCTGATTGCCGATGTCTAGGCCTTCTCCTGACCCATCTTTGTATGATTTGATCTCTTAGATTGCCATCATTATCTTGTCGCGTAACTTCGAGCTGAGCAGCGTCATGTGGATCTTTTTCATAGCTGGGTACAGTCACAGCCATGGAATACAGGAGCAGCAGCACGTGGAAGTCAACCATTGTTCCTGGTCCAGCCCAGGAGAAACTCGTAAGAATTCGCCATAATTCATAGTGCGGCGATTGTATTCGATGCCAAAGTAAAATGAGCTTGTCAGAAGGAAAGACATCCAACGTATTCAAGCCGGTGGTCACAAGAGATAATGTCAGCCATGTCCGTGTGATCGGTGGCAGACTCTGATAGAAGTCGAGGAACGCTTCAACAAAGGGCAGCGCATCATCGCGATGCTGTTGATGATAACGCTGTTGATTCATTTTCCCAAAACCAAGTACAAAGCAGCCCAAAGCATGCATTTAACTGATATTTATCGAGATGAAGAAGTGGAAGATCTGCTTTATTCGGAACTCAGATCAGAACCCTACGTGCAAATACGTAGGAATTGGTATTAGTTGCGCTTGCGCAGATTTTTTTATGAACCTGGCCTGACGATTCTGCCCCTCTCTAGCTCTCTAGTTTTATGTCGCCTCCCTGTTCTAAGTAGTCTTAAACACTCAAAACTGTGGAAGATGTCATACAGGTATAGCTTTTATATTGATTATTAGATAACGAGGGAAGCGTGACTTGGTTCAGATGAAACTCAATTAGATTCACTGGGAATGAACAAATGTTCCATTTCTTTCCCTCTAGGCTTTGGCAACAAGCGTTTCTGTTGCTTCCTCTTCTCCCTCCTCGATTCACTTGATGAGTGTGTGGGTTCAGGTGGGTCATCACTCAAGATAGGAGTGCCAGGAGCCTTGGCAGGCGACGTTGACTCATGATGCCGATAATAGTGCTGCGGGTATGGCTGCTGGTGATAATAGTAATGATGAGGATGTTGATTGTGGTGGTGGTGATATTGTGATGGGTGGTAGTTATGAGAGGGAGGGTACCCATAGCATTGATGATGGTAGTATCGTGATCGTGGACTGTCCACATCATGTGAGACTGATCTTCTCACGCGTGACGCTTCATCATCATCAATATCACGAGCAAGTTTGACAGCGGCTGCCAATGCAGTGGATGCTGGACAGCCGTCTGCATGACTTTGTTTCCGTGAGATTGGAATAGATGATGTCTCACCAACGTTGTTCGTGCTAACTTTCCTTCCCACAGAAGTTGATAAAGAATATTGTTCATCTGGAAACTTAACTGCCTTGCTGTATTTGGAACTGGCAGATCTCTTCGAAGGACTAAGCTTTGGCGGAGACAGACCAGCATATCTATCGTTTCCGATCTCTCCCCGCTCTAGTTTGTGTGACGCTTGAAGCATCTGCTCAAAGATAGCCAGAGTTGGTGAGCGGCATGCTTCGCAGGCGCATGACGGATTTTGGAGACAAACCTCTTCAGGATTCTTTTGGCTGCTGGGTTGGGCCGTTACCGGCGCCTCTTGTGATTGCCTGTTGCCATCAGCAAATGTTACCTGAGTGTTTGGGGTCTTGTTGGAGTCAGCATACGGCTGTTGTGGAGGAATGTTGGGCTGTTCTGGTTCTTGCTTTAACTTCTTGTGTTGCGATGCTAGAGAAGCGATCCCCTCAGCAGCAGCAGCAGCGGCGGCGGCGGCGGCAGTGTCTGTAGATGATTCACCCCGATTCTTCCCCATACCAATAATGGCATCGACAGTTGGCATCTCATCAAAGATAGACAATCCACGTTTATGTTGTGGTGTAGGGAACTTGCTGTCATGAGATTTCTTTTTTGGTGCAGGCTTCTCACTGCGAGGAGCACGAGACTTGACTTGTTGCTCATACTCCAACGATGATGGAGGTTTTTCCTGTTGCTCCATCCCTCCCCCCATAACGCCGGTGGCAGCCGACGACGATGCGATCGAATGATCCGACACGGATGCTGATGACGCCCCACTAATTATACTCCCCCCAGATGATCCGACGGGCATACAGAAGGAATTATTTCTGATACTATCGCCACTGTCACTCTTGATGGAAGGAGAAGATTGCAACACCAGCATACCACTCGCATCTTGGACCAGATCGTGGTGCTTCTTACAATATCCACCGTGCACTGCGTTCTTAGTACACACCTCTTTGCCGGGGAATGCACAAAATCTTCGTCGTGCTCCGTGGCTTAGACACCGACCTCCCTGGACGGCTACACGGTCACAAGGACCACAAGATGGGTCAATGTAGTCACACTTCTTTCTAGTTGGGCCGTGCGAGGAACAATATCCAGCAAGTTTCACTGCCTTTGAACATCCAGCAAATGAACAGAGTTTACGCTTCGCACCATGTGTGACGCAAACACCCCCCTGAACAACGCGGTTGGTACAATTAGGAGCGGTGCATTTCCTACGCACTCGCTTAGGCTTATCGGATGATGAGGAGCTGTTCTTTGGAGCCATTGTGATTACTATCGATGATTGTCTTGACCGCCCTTATCTGATGTCACACGATCGGCTAAGCGAAGCACAAAAATCTTCATTAGATATGATGAACGCGCAGACTGATGATGATGCTGTATAAGCCAGGATTTAGATGATGTAATGCGGATGAGCTGTAGTGCTGCACTTACCTTCAGATTGTTTTATAGCAGTGGAGGTGGATATTCCTCCACAATGGTTGTGTTGGCAAGAGTGACAAGGTGTGTGTGAACGAACGAGAGGTCGGAGTGGGCGGAGTTTGAGTTTGCTGGATTGAGGTGGATGGAGGTTGGAGGGAAACTTTGCTCTTTGTCAAAGCTGTTCGGCTTCTCACAGGAGTACATAATGGGGGGAGCACGCTGATAATTTAGGGGGCTCTCATTCAAAACTCTAGAGAGAAATACGAAAAGGGGCATGCCCTCTTTTGCTTGTTTTTGCAGTCTGTTTCTAGAGAGAATTTCTCCTCAAATTTTCAGTTTCTTCTCAATGCGGATGCAGTGAGGCATTTAGCTCGTACATTTCTCCCAAATATTCAACTGTGCTGTTTTGTGCGTGGTGTCCATGGTGGTAGCTTCCATCCCCTGCTCTCTAGTCTAGTCATCCTTGGCCAATTGATATTGATACTTATTGTACTGTTGTTAGAGAAGAGAGCGTGATGAAACATCTAAACACAATTATCAAGAGACCATGATGGCAAGTTCATACATCACAATAGACCTTGGTGCCTAATCTTGAGTGAATTTTATGGCTGCCCAATTATATATAGATACTCTAAAACGATCTAGACTGCCACAACTTCTTCAACTAAAACCAAATAATAAAAGGTATCAAAGCTCACGTCACGAACAGAGGGCACGATATCTCTACATCTGTACAAATTCTTCAAAGGGTTGGTAGTATTCTCTACCATCAAGAAGTCCTTTGAAGCTTGTTACAACATTTACCCATGAAGTCTACGACGGCGTAGAGGAAGTCCTTCATGGCCTCCTTTCTCCACACTTTGATCTTTCAAAATCATGGGCGGAAGACTTGTGTGTTCTGCATTCGCCGAGGTAGCCGTTTGAAGGATGCGCCTTGAGTCCTTACTCTTGCCACTCTTACTCTTGCTACTCTTACCACCATATCCATCATATTTACTATTCAGGTTCTTCCCTGACTTGCTGCTAGAATGCCTTGTGTGTTTGCTTCCCTTGCCCGCCTTCGAGAAAGCTCTGAGGTAAGAGTAAGAGCCATCCGGTGGCGGTGGAGGATCTTCTCTGGGACATAGTGTTTTCAAGGGTCGCTCTAGATCTCTCTATCATGAGTTGAGCAACAGCAGCATGCGGAGAATAGTTGTTAGTCATTGTCAAAACAAGTACATCAGTTTTAGTCAGAACAAAGAGACTTACAAAGATGACCAAACTAAACTCTGTCCCATCCTCCAAGGAGAGTACTCCGCACTCATTGGTAAACTGAATCGTCCACCTACTCTCAATTTTCACACCGTTGATGTCCTCACCAACAAGCTTCAGCAAGATAAACCCAACAAGTGGAGGGTTGGTTGTTACAGAAGTGAATGTGAGAGTCTCGCCATCTGTCAGCTCCAACGAGTCTTTTGTTTGAGTCAGAACCGGGTTATTTGTTTCGTCTGATACAATGAACTGGGCCTGGGTAATTGTGACGGGTATCGGGGAACCAGGGTTACAGGTGTACGCTTTCACGCCTGGACCAAAATAAGCCACAGCATCATCTGGGGTGATTGAATTTTCAGGATCTGGGCACGTGTAGGCATCCAATTTGAGCTCAAACGTGTATCCGACAGGGCTGCAGTTGCACTTCGGCTCGTCTTGAGCAGCAGCAAAGGCCAACATACAGAGCAGTAGCGCAGCTACAAAAATGGACGACACGGCTTTGCTGCTAGCGCTATTGATGACTGGTCGCCGACGGCGTTGCTGCTGCCGCTCCTGTTGCGGCCGGGCCACCAAACTGCTCATTGCGGATGTATCTTCTCCGCCAAAAGTTGATGCTATTGCGCCGCCTCCAACATATGCGGCTGTAAAGAATGATAAATGGCCCATGACAATAATGAACCTCTGTGGTGCCGCTGTTTCACAGCTACCCTCGGTGTTGGTTCAGTGTGCGCTGCAAGAGGGGAGACCATGCTCTGTCTCGTGATGCTTTTGAACTCCGAGACAGCAATTTTGAACTCCTGATGCCAAGGAAAATGGCCGTACAGTTCAAAATTGTTTATTGATTCCTACGTACGTAGACGATTCGAAATCCCTTTGCAGGCCCTAGAAAAATCGACGAGTGCAGAGCGCGAGTACCACCATGGAGCAACATAATTAAGTATATATGTACAGCTCTCGATATCACAGTAAGTACGCACTTGGACGCACTCTGTGCTCGGTCGAAGAAGGCGAGGAAGAAGATTCGGTTACGAGAGATGCAAATAGTGTGCTGCGCCGAAGCACGAGCAGGCTCTCATCTCTTGCCTATTGATGTTATATTATTGACACCTTCGTCTAGAGTTGGGCATCGTGGTTTGGTTTCATTACCTATGAGTTGAGATTTTGACGTTGCTCAAACTCTCAAGTATTCAAGAGAGTGACTACAAACAGAGACATCATAGCCACTTACTGCGGATCGTGATCAATGAGAACATTCATTGCCATGCAACAATTCTGTGGCAACTGTTTTGAAAGCATTTGCTCTGCGCAGAACAAACTCTACCTCATGTTAATGGTTTCATGCATAGTAGACTAGTTAGTTCATGACGGAAATCTATTTATTCGTCGAGGAGCACGTTCTCAAAGAGATAAAATCAGCCGTTACCATCACCTGTGCCGCGACGCTGCTTTCTATGCAACTGTCATGCACAAGCCATCATACACGTAACAAACAATTTTAGTAGTTGGATGTTGAGACGAAATAATCCATGTCAACAATTTTGAAAGCTTCTCAAACATGATCTTTCTTGTTCACGATGGATATGTTCGATTGGTTGAAGTCGTAATGCGAGGAAGAGATGATAATGTTCGGTTGAATAGTTTTTCATGTCGGAAATGGTCTAAATGGAACCATACTCTTCTGATAAAACTGGATCATCTTTTGCCACCACTTGCAACGCTGCTGCAATGTATTTACCTATGCAGCAGCAAATCATAACACACAATATTCCAAAAAAGAGGCTGATATCTACACGCTGCTGCAACTTTTGTAACAAATCATAACACACAATATTCCTAAACGAGAGGCTGCTACCGCAGCTGACTCTGCTCTACTCTAATCTAAAAAGATTCAACTTAGCTTCAATATTTCACTATAATACGGGAACACTTTTATAAGTATCCCTACCCTAAATCACATATCACATATACAACTTTCATGACGGACTCGACAACCACATGCTCATACATTGGAAATTCCACATAATAGACGATTGTCAAGTTTGTCACTTCTTCACTAGAGGTCAACTCTCACACGTTTCAACCATACGGATTATTCTCATATACTATAACGAAGATGACAGCTGACTCTTTCCTTCCGTTTTTGTTACTTTTTCGCATGTTGTTCTCGTCTCAACTCGTTCACATCACCTACTCGTGAAGCCCTGACGCACGTAGATTGCGATGTCTTCGCTTTGACGACTTGCTCTTCCCAGACTTTCTAGATTTACTCTTTCCTGATTTGCTAGATCCATATGTAGAGGTTGCTTTACTACTTTTCTTACTTCCTTTTGACGAATATCCACTAGACCTAGGAGGGTAATACGACGAAGGTCGTCTCGATGGGAGTGGTAGCGCAGGGCATGTTTCATCTGAAGCAGGAATGAGTTCATCCTTAAGAAACAAATGAAAAAATAAGGACTGTTAGAGAAGCTCGATAGAGAAACAATAAAATATCATTATCAATCACAATCATGATAAAACGAAAGAACACTTACAAAGATAACCCATCCAATCCGCTCCCCTTCAGTAAAGGTTGGTACGCCACATGTGTTTGTAAATGCAATGGTGAATGTGTTCTGAATTGCCTGTTGGTTTCTATTGAAACCACGCAAAATCATCGTAACCCTGTATGGAATTTGTTCTGGCTTGGTAACGATGGAGGAAATAAATCGAACAGTCTCGCCATCATTCTTATTCGCTTCGCGCAATACGGATTCGATTGGATTACCTTGTCTATCCTGCTGAATAAATTGAATGGAGGAAATGATGGCGGGTGTCTGATCGGCAACGTTTTGAGTAGTAATGAGCATTTCTGGGAATAGCTCCACTAACTGAGTGTCATCGACCTTCACTCGAATGGGATTCCGCTCTTCTCTAAGAGACTCTTGGACTGGAGAGTCGCCAATACTGCAAGTGTAATCTTTGACACCAGAACCAAAGTAGTCGTTTGGTGGGAAGGGCGGGGTTTGAGGAGGACATGTGCCAGAGAAGTCGAGTCTGAATCTATACTCACGAGGAGCGCAAGAACATTCCTGTTGTGCCGTAGCTAATGGGGACATGCAGAGCATCGTAAGAAGAGAGAGGAGAACCATTGCTTTGTTGGTGTTTGTAGCATCGGCGACGGTCTTGGGTGATGGTTTTGTTCGACGGGGCCGACAAGATATCTTAGAAGAAGAAGAATCATAGACAGCCGCCGCGTAGGTTGCACTCTTGAGGCTGCAGTGATCACTGCTTGTCGTCATGCTCCTTAGTATCGTTGATAATAACATTGAAGTGCTGAACTTGATTGTTTGGTTTTATGAAAGGTACTTACGGCCTCTCACTTATTAGGCGCCAGGTTCGCCCTTGTTGTGGTGGTGTGTTTGCTTTTTCTACTTTTCTCGTAATTGTATTTTGAATGGAAAGCGATGGTTTTGTTATTGATTCCAACGTTAGTGGACATTTTTTGGACGGATTTAAAGTACCTTTATCAGAAGGGCTTCATGTGGTTGAGGAAATCGCTGTACCTCTTCTCGTCGCTTGCTAATCACGACAGATAGGAGCACGGAGAGCAAACGACAGCAGTTCAATGCAGGAAGCTCAAAGCTAGGGCGTTCATAAGTTGTAGAGGTAGACAGCAACTTAAGTACCATATCAAGAAAACTGAGATCATCAGATACGTTACATTACAACTTACCTCGGATAAGACTAGCCTACCATAAGTACCTACTGAGCCCAATTGCTTTCAGTTTTAGTATGGCAAATTTTTAATTTACATTTATTTACTTTCTATTCCAACAAACAATGGTAAGCTCTTGCTTGTCTGTTACTACTAAGTAAGCATTTGTCTGCTTCTCATTCAAGGTTTGCTTAAAAGAAAACGAGCTTCCTTCTCACCAACATTTGCCACAAAAGATTTAAGCCAGTAGCTTGCCTCCAACTCAGGTTCACTTTGCAAGCCTTTATACCAGTTGAACTTCTTCATCTTACTTGAGCCGTGTTGGATATTTCTTGACATTACTGTGTCTACTGACTCCAAGTAATGATGCACTCGGAAAATAGATGTTGCGTAATCCGGTACCAATGTACCATTGCACTCTGGTACTGGATTGTGAGGACCGCAGCTGGTGGTAGCACCCCCGTGAGGATTGTAATCAGAATGGATCAAGTGATCATCTGGAATCCTAGAAACATCAATCATTGTTTTACCTTTGCAATTCTTATTGCAGCTTCCCTTTGGGCGATGCTGGAAGTATCGTGTTGTGTAATAATCTGTGGTTTTGTGACCAGCAGGAAGTGATAGATCGTCCTCCCTTTCTAGCTGGGATATTGGAGTTTCACGAAGTCCGAATTGCAAACGAAACATAGGTACACAGGATTGATATGCCCATGGAAGATTATCACTTTCTTGTTGTATGAAACTGTAGGCTGTGGTATCACCCCCTGTTATGGGCAGTCGGGTACGTGCACGAATCAAATTGTCTCTTGTAGTTGTGGCATATTGTGAGAAATTCAACTCTAGCAGGGTGGGATCTCCATGCGAAAATCGATTGAAGGTTATGTATTCATCAGTATCAATGATTGTGACCCAAGATCTATTCACTCGCTTCATTTCTTGAAGACAGGCAAAGTCAAAGTGGTTTTGTCTATTGTTCAGTCCGTCAACTTTATCGACTGGAGTAACATCACTCGTATTCCAAATGTACGTTTGGATTCGTCCAGTTTGGTTCCATCGACGTAGAATATCAGCCGGCGATGTAGCGCTGTTGTAATCAACCCCAACAACGAGATACCGAAGATCTAGTACATGAAAGTGATAGGCAATCCATTCTACCAGACGCTCGTTATCGTCCTTGAAAAATAAACATGCAGAGAAGCCTTCTTTTTCAGTGTTGCTGTTCTTGGCAGCGCCTGTGCCCAACGAAGACGAAGACAACAACAGAGACCTCCTTTGCATAGTCTGTAAGAAAGCTAACCATGATATCCCAAAGAAAACTATCCGTATTAAATGCCGTCTAGACATCATTCTTTTCCTGAAAGAATGGTATTGCAGTTGCCCTTCCCCCGTGTAGTTATGGAGTTATTGCTGGTAGGTGTAGGGAGTACAATAGGGAGTAGGGAGACACAATCGAATTATCTATCTCATCGAAATTCGATTGTATGTGTCATTTGTCATTTGCCTCGGTTGATGTTTGCTATCCTACAAGTTTAAGGGTAAAATCTGCGCGACCCCCATTTCTTACGCAAAAAAAGCAAATTCTGCGCAATTTTGTTTTTTGCTACTATCTCCTCTGTACGAGGCGTAACGATATAAAGAACTTAAATACTACAAAAGAGATTTTCCCGAGGATTCTATAGATGTATTACACTATGGGGCAATTCACCATCTTCGTCTCCAACAAACGGCTCGAAGGTACATGTACCTTCAAAAATCATGCTGCCGCAGCCAACCTACTTGCGTAAGATCGGTCATAACATCCTCATTGCCCGGTGAATGTTGCGCAGATTTATATCAGTACACTCCAAACATGCCGAAGGTTAGGGATCACGACGATTCGCGTGTTAAGGCGACGTTGAGAATCATGGAGGCGAACCCAAAGTTGTTGCTTCCGGCGGCGATGCGTGCAGCCGAATTCACCATTGAGGAGAGTAAATTACAGAAATTTCAACAGCGGGTCCGACGACGTTTGTTAAAGAAGCAGGAGCAACAACAACAACAACAACAACCACCGACGAACATAACCATTGGTGCTGATTCGTCTGTATCAACTCTATCAACAACAACTCCAACTCCCCAACACAAAGCCAAAGTAATTCGAGTACGGCACACATCAAGTGCAACACAGCAGATACGTCAGAACAAGTTGATTACAAAGAATAAACACAAGGCTGCGCACAAGAAGGCATCACTTATGTACAAGAGGGAGAGTGAAAAGCCTAATGGCACTGTTGGCAAGCTCTCCGCACTTTCAGTAGAAAAAATAGTGGAAAAGGAAACAAATGTTCGCATTGCTGCGAGGTCCATCTTAGACACGGTCAAGAATGGTAGGGCGGGATTATCACCCCTAAAACAAGGTCGCCCAGGAATCTTCCCGGACGAAACGTTTGATAACTTGACGAATGCATTCGACTCCTTCATCAAAATTAATCAAATCAATGGAACGAGTGGTCAAACCTCAGCAGCGCACAAAAACTCATGGCGACTTATTCTACGCGACTGGTGGTGAGGCTTGCAATAGTGAAGATGCACTACTTGCTATCGAGAAGAATACGAGGGAGGCAGAGATTAAGGAACTGACGAAGAAGAAAGAACTATTTCTGAAATTATCTGCCATTGAAGAGAGGGCTAAGACAATTTTAGTGAGAGCAAGTGCCGTTGAAAATTACACTGGGACACAGCTTAAGCCGCTTCTGAAATGGTACCGATTGAAAGGAGTGGATGCCATGGCAGTGCCTAAATGTAAAGAGGAGTGGAAGAAGATTCTACTGAGTTTGAAAGGTCCGCCTTCAATTGAGGAGTGGACTGAAGATGAAGAGAAACGGCTGGAAGAAGTATCTAAGCCTTTTACTTTGAAAGATACGGCGTTGGGTAGGCATCAGAACTTGATTAAACGGCAAATCACTAGTTTGGTGCCTACTATGACAAAAGCGGAGAGGAAGAAATTCAAGGAGCAATTGGATGGTATGGATGATGATGATTCGCCAATGGAGTCTACTGTAAGTGTCATGCCGAGTCTGGAAATTGAGAAGGAAACTGCTGCACCCACAGCAGAGCTACAACAGCTCCCAAGCATAGCTGACAATGGCACCAATGGAGAGGGGACAATAGAAGCAGTATAGAAGGCGTTTCGGAGCTTTAAATATAATTATTTGTTGCATACTATATAACTAATTGAAGATGCACTGACATCAAAATAATCTTACGCAAAATGGCCTTTTGTCGACGGCCATAAAATAGTGGTTTTTCTTAGAATCTGAACAAACCAAGCGGCAATATTGCGCCATAGGTAGTGTAGAAGAGGTTAGCGGCGGTAGTAGTGTCAAAAAATGTTTGCTGTTGGTGTAGGGTGATGACATGGTATGTGAGGCGGAAATCGTCATGGTTCTCATAAAATCTGCGTAAGATGGCGTTTAATTCCTACCGTAGGCTTAGTACAAAATTCTACACAACCGGTTTTGACGCGCAGATTTTACCCTTAAACTTGTAGTACGCCACGGTTACAGGGAAAGAGACACACACAACGCAGCACACTTCACCCGAAGCCGAACTATGTATTCGTAATCCGTCCGGTGGGGATCGGCCTCTCACAAGAGATAGAGAGAGAGGATGGCAGAGCTCATACTTTCATTCCAGCGAATAAGATGGATTACTACCTTCGTATTTGTGTCAACCGTCGGATCCTCTTCTGCGCCTGCTGGCTAGGAAGCGTTTTCTATTTCGTTTCGTTTTCCCATCAAAAATTCGAAAATATAATGTTACAAAACACTTCTCATGCGTCTCAGCAGTGGTGGCTTAATCAAACCATCGATCCCAATTGTTCTTGCGAAACACCATGGGACTCCTCCGTTGCGCCTACCGATAGAATGGAATGTTGTCATCGATCTGTGTAAGTGGAAAGACGAGTTGATTAGTTGTTATCAAAATATAGTTCAGTTTTTTTCTTCTTACACTCTAGACATCTATCGGTTTTCATATTGTATTGACACCTATAGAGTTGGCGCACACAAGATGGGATGGCAGCTTCTCATTAAAATCAATCGCAACTACTTAGCACGTATTCCTGGGGGTAAAGTTCGCCATTCTGAGTTATACAGTGTTCGTCACATTACTGTTGACAGCCGGAAGGAGGAGTATGATTTATTGACAAATTTGACTTACCAACTAGAACAAGATTATAGAACTGTATTTGTTACTAGAAATTGGTATGATACAATTATTTCGGGGTATTTGTATCATCAAAGTGGGAGAGAATGTTGGTTGTCTTCGGGCGGGAAAGGTGGTGCTTCCGGCTGGCTTAAGAACTTTAATTGGGAAGAGTACCTTGAGAAGGAGAGAGGAAGAGGAAGGCCATATTGGCCACAACTGCCGGCACCAAATCTGTGTAAATATCTTGAATTAGCTCCCCCGGCAGATGGCCTTCGAGTCTACGCAGACTTCGCAATAGGTTTCTGGCTCCATTCAGTCTCAGCTCTTGCAACAGCCAGAAATTCCATTCCTCCAGCAAAACTTCGGACACTGTTCTTGTGCTATGACCAGTTCAACGAGAATGAAAAGTTTCCTGATGCAATAAAAGAGGCTGGTCGTTTTCTATATCCAGCGGATGATAGTACGCAATGGGATGGGTTAAAATCTGATAACCACGGTGGTGGTGGTCATTCAACAACCACAGACAAAGTTTTCAGAATGGGACTTCATGACATGCTGAGAATTATTGATTCGGAGCACTTTGATGGAGAGATCCGTGAAGGAAACTCGAAGTTCGGTTGCAAATCAGAGGCCGAAAGCAGCTTACTTACAGAGGCAGAATGAAATTAACGTAGTGCTAACAACTTAAACCAAATCATCTATCTTTTGGAGAAGTTTTGTTGCAGCATTGGTGCTGGTCGGTGTTATGGAGTCGGAAACGCCACTCCCTGTTGTGGGTGAGCAGGCAAAGTCAACGTTTTGATGTGGCTGGCCTGTGAAGCTGTCTGCCAAAAGGCGCAGGCTCTTGCCGACGATGGGGATTCACAGTCGACACCCAAAGTTCCGTCTAAGTCGGCTGCATCAAGTATAAGGCAGAGACCTCGGCGAGCACGCATTATAGATCACAGTCACTGCGACTTTGGATCTATCATTCTCATTTGATAGTGCTAACATTTTTCATCGATCATCGTGTTTGCGATTGTTGGCTGCAGCAGGAACACACCAAGACATCATGATGAGCGGCGATATTTTCAGAAGCAGAGTCAACCAAATGGAGTACAACTTCCAAAGAATGGCATTACATACCCGAAAGTTGTGTAAGAAGTACACAAGAAATTCAATAATTATTACTAGAATACAATACATATGCGCGTTACCCTGTCAACAAGTGGCTGTCTTTCGCAACCAGGGATGGTTCAGTGCTTCTGCTGCAGTCATTCGTCTCCTCGGATCAGTTACAAGCAATTTTGCTACAAAGTCCTTGGCATCACTGGACAAGAAAATGGAAGAAGAAGGAAAAGTGAAGTGACCTCTCGATATGAGTTGAAAGGTTTCTTCGTCATTCCGTCCATCGAACGGGAGCATGCCAGTGAGAAGGAAATAGGCTGTCACCCCAGCCGACCAATTATCACACATATGATCATATGAGCGATCAATAACCTCTGGGGCAACAAAGCTCGGAGAACCTGTGAAGGTGGACATAGGTTCGCTGCCAGGAATATGTTTGCGTGCTAGACCGAAATCGATGAGCTTGATCTTTTGAGTCTCCCTTTCATTCGTTGTGAGGAGAAAATGCTCGGCCTTCAAATCCCTGTGTGTTATGTGCTTCGAATGAAGATACTTCACTACTTGAAAAATAGACCGCATTGCATTGGCTGTAGTTGCCTCATGTTTCATCCCTTGATTTATGGAGCGAATTCGTCTTGGGTTCTCCTCCACTACACGATCGAAAAGGTCACCGCCAGCACAACGCTCCATCACAATATGGACATATTGATCGTCCTCAAACAAATCTTTCAGCTCAACTATATTTGGATGGTTGGCCTCATGGAGTAGCAAAATCTCATTTCGGATTAGGTTGATCTTGACAGTGTCACCAGGCAACGGTTTGAAGATAGTTTTCACCACATACAGCTTCCCAGTGCTTTTATCATAGCAGTCTTTTACTTCGCCAAAACCTCCGCTCCCCAACACAGTGTCACTGATCTCGTATTTCCTCGCTACGATTTCTCCACACACCCGTTATATAGGCATTATCATCGTCAAGACTCGTCTCATATGAACTTCTTGCGCTTTCATCCAACACACTAGTGCTATCTCTAGGGGAAGGCGGAGGTTCTTCAATTTCATGGGAAGAATGCGTTGCATTTGTTTCAGTCGACCCTGTGCTTGAAAAACTAAAGTCGTGTTCCAAATCATTCACAAATTCTTCAAGCAAATCCGCAGAAAACATGCTCGCAGTCGATGACTTGATGCTGAAATCACCTGTACGTTTATCGTGTGCAAAACGAGATTCCTCTATTCGATGCTGTTGCGTTGAAAAATCTCGAAGTTTATTTTCCTTCGATGAGGTATTAATTCCTCTTTCGTCGAGATGCAACATTTCCAAATCTTCGTACAAAAATTGCTCATGTGGTTCATCGACTAGCGCACTAGTTGATCGACGCTTGCAGGATTCTCGTTTGAGCTGTGTCGAATTATCTGCACTATTCATAGGCTGCTCGTGCTTGAACAAATCTTCGAGACCATCACACGATTTCGTCCGGTCAACTGTTGTTAATCCATCTTCATCAACACTTGCTGATAATACTGTTTTTTTAGGCAAACCGTTTCTCCCCCTAGCGTTCGATTCAAGCTTGGATCTTTGCAGCATATTTTGTATCAATGTCATCATTTCCTTCTGCGCATTGTTCGCCGACTTTACAAGAGATGAAACATCCAGATCGTCCGTGGAGGGCATCATTTTCCCATCGATTATTTCGCACTTACAAGTGCCTATTTCATCATTGAATATCAGTTTGAACGCACAATCGTCGTCTGTTCCAACCTTGGCAAGAGTGACCTCGTTGTGCTCCACGGTCCAACTTAAAATCCAGTACTGATCCAGTAGCTTGTACTGCCCATGTCTCTTTGTATCATCTTTCCTAGTTAAAGTTGTAAATGCACTTTCTTCGGCGATGTCCTTTAAATTTTCTCCGCTTCCATCACCGAAAACGACCTTTACAAGTCCGGCCATTACCCACTCTTCTCTCCATACCCGTTCATCGCAATGCAGAACCTCAATGAGATGTCTGCTTTCCATTATTTTTTCCAAAGCAACGCGTCCATTTGTTGCCGGTGTCCCGTTGACGGTCAAGACGATGGAACCTATCCGGAGTCTATTCAGTGGATGTAGGGAGGCAAACAGACCATTGGGATCAATATGACTCACTCGAACGAGACCCTCTGTCACAGTCCCTCGTCTCACTCCGTCTACACTGGTTGTAACGAAGCGTATTCCGTGATCTTTCGCTTGAGTAATGTTCCCATGGTGATGATTCTTGCTCGCACCTCGTCCCAATCTTCGTTTTACTTGACAATATGAAAATCCCCTCTGCCGTTCGACAGTACTGACCCTCAAACTCAATCTCCCCTTCGCTTGGCAAATTAAACTCGCTGCCATTTTAGGGTCGTTGACACGCTTTTCATTTACGCTCAATACCTCTTGCCCCGATATTAAGTTCTTGTCACTAGCGTTCTCGCAACGAAATATCGACGTTGGTGAAAGCGAGTGGACTAGTACTGCTCCATTCTTTGCTTTCTTTAAGAAAAGACCTGCGGGTTGGTCAGGATCATGCTTTGTAGCTTTGAATGTTTGGACTAACGGTAATGATGGTATTGACTCGTTTCTTTGAAAAGGAAGCGAAGGTGCCGTTACTGCTGATGTCACTTGCCGCTTGCTCTCATGGCTACCGGGGGGAGCGCTGGGTCTTGAAGAATCTTCCCAAGGTTGTGTTCTTGCCCCTGGGTTTGACTTGGGTTGATATCTTCTAATAGCTGGAGATACCATGGGTGTAGTGGGTGAATTTTTTGCAGATATTGATTGTGATCTTCTTCTCACCGTTACTAAAAAGTGATGGTTCAGAATAATTATGTTGTTGATGTTGGCCTTGTTGTTGTTGAGTTTCTCCGTGGGCGTCATCATCATGATAAACTTGTTTGTGATACAGAGGAGATGCATGATTACTCCCACTATTACTTGACCCCGACACACTATTACTGCTACTTTGCATGCTTTTCCTCCGCTCTGCCTCTTTGACGACATCGTCCCAAGTGTATGGGAGATCATGATTCTTATTTTTGACGTCCCCGTTATGTTTAAATGTTGGTACAGTGTACGTTCCAACGAGCGTAGTAGACGAAGGATCATCGTATAAACTTTCAATATGTTGCACAGAAGTATTGCTGGCAGGCGTAGATGCAGCGGCAGCAGTCGGAGCAGATCTCAGAGCTCTCTGTGCATGCATCGGTGACGGCGGTAACTCCTCTGGGTCCAATGCCGCCGGAGGATCCATTGATGGGCGCTTCCTTCTCTGAAATCCTCCTCCCTTTTGCTTTCTTTCTTGAAGTCGCTTCAGCAATTGCTGTTCATAAGCCTCCTGGCCTGCTCGTAAGAATGATGATTCGGATGACCGACTTGCGGTGCTCCCCTTACTGATCATATTGCGGGGGGCAGTAGCTGCAGCAGTTTCATGCCTTTGCGCACTTCCCTTGTGTGTGTGTTCTTCGGTTGTGTCCATCGTGTCAGATCAGGGCTACTGTCATTCTGCGGCTCTCTATTTGTCCACGGTTTCACAGATGTGTCCGATCGAAGGATCGCTGTATTATTCTAATGCTAAAAGAAATATTATCCTCAGCCTTGAGCTCCATCTGCTTCGGCCTACCACCTACCACTCATGCACAATACCGTCGCTTCAGCGCTGCCTTCGTTTGTCTCCCCTCCAGTTAGATAGTGTACATAGTTATACGCCGAACAATCCCGTGCAACCTGCTGAACCTCAAGCGAACTGGAGTAGCGAGAAGGCTGCGAGAAGGTCAGTAAAATAGGACAGCTTTAACCCTGAATAGCCTCATTTGAATTTTAGGTTTGTACATACATGATGTGGCCACTTACCATGCTTATTGGCAAGTCTGATGAAAACAATGGTGTTCAAGCCCACATCATAACTCTTTATATTACACGAGAGGAGTTGCGGTGGAGGCAATTCTTTTCTTTCCCTCTTGTACCATTCTGTACCTGTTAAGCTGCTGTCAACTTCATCTTTGCTTGAACTCAATGAAGTGTGTATTCGTTGCATTGCATTGAGCCACTCACGCAAATCTTTCCGAGTGCAAATCAAATGGACAGTAGCTGAATGAGCATTACATACATGCGATTTCCAAGTGTTGCGAATACGTTGTTTTATGTTATTTCTAAAACTATAGTTTGCAATGAAGAGAAACTCTATAGTCTGTTTCTCTCGACTGCATAATACGAAATATCATCAGCATGTCATTTAAATAATACTCTAGCCGAATTCTAACTCTTCATGGCACCTCTGAATAAAGGCTTGAACATGAACAGCAGCGCCAAAGAGGCCGCAGACATCATTTTACAACTGTGTCGAAATCCTCCTTTCTCGAGAATTTCTGGAATTACACGTGATGCAAAGTTGCCCATGATCTTGATGGAGGTAACAAATGCTCGAAAGAATTTGCGTAACGTTTGCATCATGAGTTGAAACTGTGCGACTGCGCCAAGGTTGCTAAAGGATGAGACACGTCCTCCTACAGTAGGCTGAGCTACCGTGGTTGTGGTAGAGCTAGACAGGACGGGAGAAGGAGAGGGTGATGCTCCTTGCATATGTGAGGCCAAAGCGGCTTCAAAGGAAGGTGATGGTAAGTGATCGAGAAGGTAGCTTGCGGCCGTGAACTCGTCACGTAAATCTCGTGGTGCTTGTAACCTCTGGCGCAAACGAGCCGATGCGAGATCGGACAAGCCCAGAGCATTAAGCTCGGCTAATGCTTGAGGAGATGATGCCGTCATCGTTGTCGACGCCGAGATAGCAGCAGCCGTAGCAGCAGACGAATTTTGTCCCCGCTGGTGTAATGCTAGGGTTGAGAAAAATATTTTTCTGGGCAGCTGGAAGTCCAGAACCACCCTGGGCCGACGCTGTCGAGAAGAGGAAGCTGCAGCAGTCTTCTCATGGATACGACTGTACCGTCGATCTACATATTCTAAGTATTCATCCATGACAGATTGTTCATCGTTGACCGGCTCACTCGCCGTTTTCTGATTCAAAAATGTAAACTGGGGTAATGAAACTAATCTCCAAACAGACTGTCGATCAGTCTTTTCTACAGTGTCGTTGGTTTCAGGTTGCAAAAGGATAGGCATCGGATCATTTTCATCACCATACAGATAATGCAAGGCCACTGTGCAGTGCTGGTCATGTGTGCGAACTAGCCCAGTGCCTGCAGTGCGCTGAAAAGCTTCACAGGATGAGGAGGTCAAGAGAATTGTTGCCAAAGCCTTACCCATCGTTGCAGCTGATATAGCGGCACGTCGGCCACGCTTAGTAGCAGTCTTATTCGTTGTTGTTGTTGTCTTCTTCATTGTTGTGCTCGTCGTGTTTTGTTTTATGGTGAGGGACTGAATGGCTTCAGCCGTCAAATGCCTCTCCGTTTCATCTTGCGGTGGCCTGCTGGCACCATTTTTTTGAAGAGTGTTCTCAGAAACGGAATGCGCGGGAAGCAACTTCTCGGAGAGTCACTCAAAGTGACGAGCCCAATATTTAGGGGATCTTCAAGGGGGTATTTCTCAGTTTATCTCTCTGATATTATCCATGATATTATAGAGAGAATATTGTTTCGACAAGCAAGACAGTTCGTGTGAATGAGGGGTGATATTTCGGCAGTTTTCAAAGTTCAAAAGTTCTGGAAGTTTAGTCCTGAACTGCATTTTCATCAAAAAGAATTCACCACGGTCGCCGACTCCGCCACGCACTGATGGGATTATTCTTTTGGCGAGTGCCAGGTCCTTGCAGATGATATGAGACTCCTTGGGACGCGGGCTTTTGCCGCCGACCTCACCGCCGGAAAGCTGCCGCAAAACCAAAGAAACATGGCATGAATCATGTCCTTAGCAAGCCGCCGCCACAGCTCAGTAGCAGCATCAACGTCAAGGATGTCAGGACAAAAATTTATAATGCGAGAAGAGTTGACGACTGCCCCAATATATTGCTCGAAAGAACTACAACTACACCTCGAAGCACAATGAAGACTTCATTCACCTCACCATCTATCAACATCAGCAAGTTCAACAAGAACTGGATCGTTATTATACCATTGCTATGTATTGCCGTTCTCAACATTAGAAATCTGCGTTTTTTACGAAAGATCAGTGTCAATTATGTGCGTAGGGTTACATTGCCGACAGCATCATCAGCAGCATCATTGCGAAAGGCAGATGTCATGCCAAGCAACACTTGCTTGACAACAGATGAATGTGATCATGCTCGACAGCAGATTGGACTTGAACAGTTTGAAAGTGGTAACTTTTTGGAATACGGTTGTTTTCGCAAGGGAATGGTTGCCTATTGGGGTCGACCCAGCACTTCTCTTCATGTGAAAGAGATGTATGCTGCTCTCGACGATAAAAGCAGTAGCAGGATACACTGCAACCACAAGCGCCCACAAAACACAAGTCCGTGGCTAGGTGTTGCTTGGTTGATGAGCTTTCCGAATAGTGGCACGTCATATACAGGAGCGCTCGTCCGCTCTTCATCATCAACAGCGACCGCAACCAATTATGGCTCCTCTAACACATTTAATCGAATGAGCAAACAATTGTTCGATTGGAGTACCGTTGGACCTTTCATGACTGATCCAAAGTCCTCAATCAATGGCAAACTTGATATTTCAAAGAATGGAACTTATGTCTTGACGAAGACTCACTGTGGTGGATACTGCTTTGGATGTCATCCCAAGCAATATGTACAGACACAAACTGAATTTCGTAACGACTGCCTCACCGGAGACTTTCTTGATGAGTTTGGAGGGAAGCAAAAGGCAATGTACGATGCATCTATCGTTGATAAAGCGGTACATTTAGTCCGTGATCCATTCGACAACGTCGTTTCTAGATTTCACTTGAAGCGCAATCAAAAGCAAGGCAACGCGACTTGGTTGGCAGCCTATCCTAATTCGATCGAAGGATTTCGCAATTTTTGTGCATATGTCAACACTAGACTTCATACAGCTGAAGAGAAATTTCCTGTGGTCGGAGCGAAGAGCAATGCAAACGTTCTCGTAAAGTATCGGGAGAAAATTCCTTGCTATTCAGACTTTGTTCGCTACTTTTTGTGGCATAATCATGCCATTGAGACTATCGATGAACTCGGTTTAGATCATCTGACACTACACTATGAGGATTATGGCAGCAATCATAGAGAGACCACAGTGGAGCTGTTTCAATTCTTAGGCTTGTCGCTTGAAAGTGAAGGAGACGACTTTCATGCAAGTGAAAGGTACTACAGAGACTATTTCACAACTGACGACATCCAAGCTGTACAAGAGCTGTTGAGGGATATTGCGAGCAATGAAAACTGGAATCTGCTACGTCGTTATTTCGACTGAATTGCCATTGTATCTACTTGAATTTGCACACTGTTGCTATGTAATCTATAAATACTGTCTAATATACAGAGATCCTTAGCCAATCTTAGGTTGTACTTTGATGAGATAAAAGGATAAGTACTCACAGCTGTGAGTCGTCTTTATTGTACATCAACTGCATTGCCAGATATTGAGCTCTTGTACATGGCGTCAATGATTTGAACTGTGCGCAATCCAATCAACGAATCATTTGCTAATTGGGTTTGGCTCGCTTTCATCAACCAGTATTGCAGTACTCTCTTCACTTTCAAACGCCAAGGACTTAGCAGCAGATGAGTTACAAGCATCCAGAAACACCTTCATACTACCTGGTCCTTTGCCGTCCTGGACGCCATCTTCGAAATAGAACCCATCCTTCAATTCATTTGCAGCATCACCTTGAGAGCATGGAAACTCGGATTGGCCATCTTCTTTCTTCCCGGGAGCACTCCTCCTTAATTCTAGCTTACCGGTCTCTGGGATGCGATCATCGCCTCCCCACAGCAAGCAACCTTCCATACCAAATATTTCCACGTTGATGCGTTTGCCAATGGGAGGATCCGCGTATTGCGAGCCAGGCAAGAGGGCGGTACCAGATATGCTAAAAGTTATTCCATCACTGCACGTTATGACGGCTGCTAATGAGATATCAGCTCCGGTATTAGGAGCATGAGTCATTGTACAAAATACTTTCTTTGGTACGGCAACATCATCCGCTCCTAGAACTGCATATATCCAGGCCAAAATATGTGCCAGTTGTCCCCACGCATAGCCATTCCCGTTCATTGGTGTTTTGCTGTCCTCTCCTTTTTGCCAAGATGTTTTTGACACCCATGATTCATTCTTTTTATCGTCAAACAACCACATCAAGCCTCCATTCATTGTTGCAGTAATATGTCGTATCTCACCAAGTTGCCCAGACGAAATGATTTCTTTAGCCACGAATGTTTGCGGACGATAGCTAGCCGTGTGATTGATGACAAATGCACCTTCTGGATATGTCATACTCATTTTAGACATCTCAAGAGCCTCATCGACAGAACAGGTCATTGGTTTCTCCATTAATATGTGCAACGCTCTGTGAATGCTCTGTGGCCTCGATCTCTTCTTCCCAGCGTCAACAACACTATCAGATCCTCCCTGCTCTTTCTCGATAGCCTCTGCCATGCTCCTGCGGTGAACACCTTCTTTGAGAAGTGCCATACCAACTTGAAAGTGTGACGCATGAGAGGTTGCAACGATGGCACCATCGAGTGTGGGTCCTACCTCAGGATCTGCCAACATATCTTCAACCGAGTTGTAATGTGGGCAGTTATTATACTTCTTCGAGAGTTCAACTAAAGAGAGGAGCGGCGATGAAGAAAGCGTAGAGATGGGCAGAGGCGACGGATCTACTATAGCTGCTATCACCACATGCGGAGCATTCGCTGCTAAATGAGGCAGGTGCCATCCTTGTGACCACCATCCACACCCAATTACTGCCACTCTGCTTGGCGTTTTCGTTGCCATTGTTATGTGTGTGTGTGTATCGGCAGCAGATGCCGCAGTCAACGCTTTACGTCTCGATCGTGCACGTAGGAATTCATAGTCTGACGCACACCGTCAGCACCACCAACTCTCTGCAGTCCATCATGTCAGTGGATTATTCACCGCCGCGCCTCAGCTCACTCTATTGGAACTTGGTGGATGATCACACTATTACTACTCTATCTTCTGTATCAATCGGCGCATTGTCTGTATCAAGTCGAGCATCGCTATAAGCTGGCCTTCCTGAATGCATTCTTCGTCATAACTTACCTATGCTTTGAGCTCTACAACAAAAAGAAAATTGATTCAATAGTATCATCCAATTATGTCATCAAAACTAGTCAAAAAATTGCTGAATCAAACCAATACTCAATTGGAGAGTAACGATGATACGAAATCCAAATCTAGAAAGGATGCGGGTAGTAGGTCAAGAACAACTGTAACACACAATATTACAAAAGAAGAAGCAATTCAGGGACATATCCAGTCGATTCTGCGCTTAGATAGTTTAGTGCATGAGCACACTTCTACAACAGCTCAAAAGTCTTTCACTCGGCGTTCATCTGACCTTAAGCTGCAAGCAAAGAAACAACGACGTCTGAAAAAATCTGGTGGAGGAGCTAGCAATAGTAGAAGCTCGAGTTCTTCATTCTCAAAACAACGCCAGCAACCAACATTCAATAAAGACAGAGAGAAGAGGAAGAAAGATGAAGAATACTATTCAGATATTGCAAGGGCATTGAAGAAAGCAAAGAAGAGAAGCAAAAAATAGATTGCATACGATATATGATCCTCTTTTTCTCTATAATACAACATCTTTATTAACAATTTGAGATTTGTTGAAGGGTCAGAGATTCCTGATGTTTTATTAATATACCGATCTTCCACCAGTGGCATCAAAGCAAAACCCAGTCGTAAATGCCGCTTCTTCACTCGCCACATATGCGACTAGGGCACCAATTTCTTCTACTGTTCCACACCGTTTCATGGGGATCTTTTCGGTCATATACTTTACTTGCTTCTCGGGCATGTCGGCAACCATTTGAGTTCGAATTACAGCGGGCGCAATGGCATTGCATGTGATTCCATTCAGTGCGTATTCCTTCCCAACTGTTTTTGTTAAACCAATCACAGCAGCTTTTGATGTTGAATATGCCAGCATGCCCGCGTTTCCTTCCTTTCCTGCAATGGAGGCAATGTTCACTATCCTTCCGTAGTTCTGCTCAAGCATGTAGGGAAGAACAGCTTTACATCCATTGAAGATGCCCTTCACATTCACGTCCATTACGAAATCGAAGTTTTCTTCTTCAACTTCATGCGTTAGAACGTTGGTTTTCCCTACGACGCCTGCTGCCTGCACAAGTACATCAATTCGACCGTTAGTAGAGAGTGCTTTAGCAATATAAGTCATTGTGTCCTTGACCTTTTCTGAATTTGTTACGTCACAAGCAAGCCCATAAAAGGTTGGGCGGGAGGTACCTTTGTCTCCCATCATTTCTGTCACTTCCTGTTCTAGCTGGGATGCAGCCTCGTCCAAATCATCTTGATTCATGTCGATTAGAACTACAGTTACTGCTCCTTCCAAGGCCAAACGACGAGCAATACCATTTCCTATACCACGTGCAGCCCCAGTCACAACACATACTGTATTCTCTAAACGTTGCTGTTTGGGAAGTTGCTCGCTACCCATTCCTGAAATTGAAGGAGGAGGCCCCTTAGTAACTGTTGCTTGCTGTTCAGTGTACTCATTTTTGACTTCTTCCTCTGTAGAGCTATCATTATCTTCGATGCGATCAACGACAGAATTACGAAGTACCCCAATCCCCTCAATCTCTACCTCTACCACATCACCGCTATTTAGCCAAAGCGGCTCTGGTTTACGAAAGCAGCCAACTCCTGGAGGTGTGCCTGTGGCAATTACATCCCCGGGTTGTAATGTCATAAATTTAGACAAGTAAGATATAATTTGAGGTGTTGAGAATACCAAATTCGATGTTGAGGAAGACTGAACAACTTGAAAGTCATCAGTGCCTTTTTGCTGCAATCTGCATTCAATATGCAAATTGTCTGCACCGGCAAATTCATCAGCGCCATCATCATTGGTACAAAACTCGTCCAACGTTGTAATCACTGGGCCCATTGGTGCGTAGCCATCGCAACACTTTCCCAACAACCACTGTCCTCCATTTGCTTCCAATTGCAAGTCTCTGGCAGAAACGTCATGGATAACTGTGTAACCAGCAATATATTTGTGTGCATCTGCAGCCTTTGTGAACCGAGGCACGGTAGTTCCAATCACAATCCCTAATTCTACTTCGTAATCAAGCTTTGATGTAACGATGCTTTCTTCATCAAGAGAAGCATTCGCTCCTCCGTGGGTAACTGTTGCAGTGCTGGAAGGTGGATACAGCGGAATTCCATCATCGGGTCCTACGATACAGCTTCCGAACTTGGAAAACACGAGAGGTACTTCAGGAACGGGAAGATTCTGTTCGGCGCAGTGATCAACGTAGTTCATTCCGATGCATATGAACTTGCCGACGTCGCCACCATCCAAAGGAGAAAGAACACGCTTAACATCGCTACTGAAGATTACGTGCTTGGTAATTTCAGACAGTTGTGCGTCTGGCGAGGTTAAATTATTAATCAATAGGTTTGCCCTGGCGATGTTGCCTTTGGAATCGAGGAGGAACGCCCTTGCAGATGAAGCTATGGCAGAGAGGTCGACGAAATGAAATTGATGATCAGACGTACCATCGGACGACGACGACGACTGAAAAGATGTAGCTGCGATGCGAGCAGCGAGAACCACCCTCCCAGATTTTGTTTGGATGCGGGCAAGCTTGACCATTGTTGCCGATGGGGTTGAAGGCAAGTATGATAATATGATAGAGAGGGATTAGCTGGGATTAGATGTGTTGAGCTGTGGGTGTGAGATCCGAGATCGAAATCCAAAATCCTCAAAACTCACCGTATCCATAACCGCTTCTCTCTCTCTGAAGCAGGTAGTATCCTAGACGATTCAAAAATGTTTCATGTTATGTAATTATTTGGTACGTCAATTGACTTCATTATTGTTGCTCGGGAACTTTTCTCATTAAGAAGGAATATAAAAGAGTTGGAGCTGCCCAGAGAAGTCACCTTGTTCACCATTCCCTACCCCTACAGCTCCGACAACAAAAGACTTTGCGTCACCAACTATCCCCACGGGCCCTCCAAAGTAGTTGGACGATGCTTCTCCGCTCAAGGGTTCGCCGTACAGGGTGTAATTTGATCCTGACTCGTTCAACTTGAATAGCTTCACCTGGCCTGACTGGGCACCATTTGAGTCATTCTGAGGAGCCCCGACTGCGAGAATCTTGCCATCTCTTGATATGGAAACGCTGGCTCCAAATTTATCTGTGTTTCTTTCGCCAAGTAGTGTATCACCTACGTCCTCATATTTTGTACCATTCCACTCGTATACTTTCACTTGACCAGGGGTGCGAACAGTCGAATCATCAAATGAACCGCCACTAGTCACATGGAGGGCTCCAGTAGCCAGATACTTACCCCCGCTGGATAACGAACACGACCAACCAAACTGAACGCTTGGGTCGTCATCATACATGGGCAATCCTTGTTGCTTGTAATGCAAATCGTCTGCATCCCATGCGTAAGTTTTCACGTATCCAATGGTGCCGTCGACATTCCGAGATCCAATCGCTCCCGCTGCAATTACCCTGTCATCAGGGGAGATGCATAGAGAGTAACCAAAACGATCACCCTGAGCTCCATACAGTACTTCATTGAGCTTGAAGCTAGAATCAGTATCGTTCCATCGATAAATCCTGACTTCGCCGGCGTCAGTGCTATTGGTATCGGAGCTACTAGCTCCAATTGCCAATGTCCTACCGTCAGAAGACATCTGAAGTGTATCACCGAACAAATCACCAGTTTCAGTTCCATAGAAGATGTCGCCAGTATGGGTATAGTTCTGCGCAGCTTCGTTCCAAAGGTAGATCTTGACATAGCCTGACTGCTCACCATTCATATCGTGATATGGTGTCCCAACAACCAACTTACTTGCATCACCACTCAAAGCGAGAGTGTATCCAAAACCATCGCCAAAGTTGTCACCAAACATAGGCTCACCAAGCTGTTCATAGTCAGATAAAGTCTCGTTCCACTTCATGATGAGTACATAGCCTGATCTGTTAGGCATAGGACCCAATTGCGGAGCACTTACAACCAAGGTACTTCCGTCTGTTGAGAGCGAGAATGTCCCTCCGAACAAATCCATTTCGGCATTACCATTCTTGGGCTGGCCTTTCTGCTTGAAAAATGGCGTTGTTGTTGGATTTAGACTTGGGTTTGAAGATTGGCGTAAACTAGGTCGTGCAGACACAGTTGGGCTGAAGCTTGGAGATTGCACTGCTAATACAGCAGCATCATTCTTGGCAGTGTTTTGCAAGCCAAGTGGTAGTCCAATGGCCAACGCTACACCTACGATAGTGAATCCTCCACAAAAGAGGAGTGGCGTCTTGTACCATTTAGAGGTTGCCTCAGGACTTTCCAAATCTTCTTCAGGAACTAGAGTCGCCTCGTAGGTAGGAATCTCTGGTTCTTCTGGAACAAGAGTTCCTTCCACCAACAAAGTGTCTGCGACATTAAGTTCATCATTGTTATCATCATCAGATTCATGAGCTGAGTGATATCCAGTGTGGATTCCACCACGAAAGTCAGGCCCAGGAACAAACAGAACACCTGGAGGATGACTGGTGGGTCGGTTATCGTCGTTTTGTGTCGGTGGCAATGTTTGAGCTTGGTTATTGGTGGCGCCGCCGTCAGCAGGCTGGCTTCTGTGCGTAAATGATGTGCCGCTGACACCGAAGGTGTTAGGACTTTTGGTCTTGGTGAGACCGGTGGCGGTGGTGGTGACATTCCCCTTCTCGATGTCGTCTGCAATATCAGGCTGCTCTATCTTCTCTTCTTCTTCGGTCACTGCCACCGCAGGCTTGCCCTCCTCAGCTGCAGCAGCTGCCGTCCTTTCAGCTCTATCTTCTGCATTTGCCACTGGAGGAAGACACTCCTTCTCAGCAGTGTCTCTTTCGTCGTTTCCTTGCATTCGGTGACAATCGGTGATGTTGGTTCGCGGAAATAGTTACAGTGATCAGGTGAAGTGGCATGTATGGTAATGTGTGTGAGAAGTGGTTTGGAACTGCGAACCGATTGTGCTGGGGAAAGACAAAGCCGTTGCGTTGGAGCTGCCTGCTTTGCAGTTCCTGAAATGCGTCACCTGAATCTATTGAATTCCTCTGTACAAATAATAAGTTCGGTACCGGTTCACCTTGAAGTGGATACCCCAACAAAGGCGCCAAACACCTCATCCCACGATAAGCTCTAATTTTTCTACCCAATAATGAATAATTACTATCAAAATTGACGGTAAATGATCTAGTACTACCCAGATGTAATTCTTGCAGTCGGAGTATATCTCAGCTGGCATTTGAGTCGCGCTTTCCCGCGGGGGGTGTAGAAGAAAGGGGGGTATGTGCCAGGGTACAGCACACAAGACAGCGCCAGCGATCGACCGACAGGTCAGCCCGCCACGCTGGTCCTGGTCAACGCTAACAGCATGCGTGTAGCAAGGAACAATGCTCGCTCTCGCTCGATGAATAAACTCCCGACTCCTCAAAAACAGCGCACAAATCACAAACGTTCTGACTTGGTTGAAAGAGAAGTACTAATCCTACTACTTTACAATTTACTACATATCCATACGTCGTGCACTCCTTTTCTATTGACATATAATACCTTACCATGGTCATCAGACTTGTGGCTTTCGCTGCTGCTATTGCAGTAGCATCTGCCTTCACAGCTCCTTCTACAAGAAGCATATCCTCGACAAGAAGTATTGCAATGAAGGGTGCAGATAGAATTGCATTATTCTCGTCCACAGCTGAGGCACCAACAGACACTGCAACATCTACATCATCGCCTCAAGCCAACAGCAACAAGGCCAAGCTGTCGTCATCGAAGAACAAAAGCAAGAGCAAGTCTGCCTCGAAGAACAAGAAGCGTAATGCTATTTTCAAAAGCATTCCTCCCAAACAACGTAAATCAAAAGGCAAGCAGAAGTAACAAAGTCAAGAGCAACAAGAGTAAGAACAACGTCAACAACAGAAACTTCAAGCCTCTTAAAGATTTAGCAG
Source organism: Skeletonema costatum (assembly GCA_018806925.1). Classification (NCBI taxonomy): domain Eukaryota; phylum Bacillariophyta; class Thalassiosirophyceae; order Thalassiosirales; family Thalassiosiraceae; genus Skeletonema; species Skeletonema costatum. The sequence goes on from JAHBBA010001151.1 coordinate 97,378, forward strand.
TCGGAAGCACAATATCTGGAACAGTCGTCGATGTCTGTGACTTCGGGGCATTTGTAAACATAGGCTACGCAACACGAGGAAGTCGAGCAGGCACAGCGTTGCTTCACATTTCACAAATCAGGACTGAGAGGATAAATAATATCCATGATGTTATGAAAGTTGGCGACGTGATCGAAGGCGCACGTGTGATTGGTGTTGACCCAAAGAAAGGCGAGGTTGGGTTGAGCTTGAGGGCACGCCGTCAGAAGAGGAAGGACGTTTCGTCGTGGAAGGTTGGAGATGAAGTGGAAGGGAAAGTTGATTCGTTACTTCCATACGGTGCTTTCATTGATATTGGTGCCAATGTGAATGGACTTCTTCACATTAGTCGTGTCACAGGTGGAGCCATTGAAAATATCCGTCATCATCTCAATGAGGGCGATTCCTCTCTGTCCATATCATCGACATTGACGGTGATCGTAAAACATTGGCCGTGTCCATGTTGGACAAGAAGGCGGATATGTATCTCGATAAGAGAATGAATCAACGTATGAAGAAGTATTACGGCAAGGGTGCTGCTGCCGATGGGAAGAAAGGAGAAGATGGTAACATGAAGTCTACCGAGTTGGACTATTTTGATCAGGCGATCAAAGAACTGGAAGATGCGCTGAGAGACAAAGAAGGAGAAGAATAAGTGTAGCTGTATATCTAATGATGAAATTATGTTGAAGAAGTATGTAAGGCATTTGAAAACACTGTCACTACCAAGGAGGTATCTCCTACAATATCATGAAACAACAGCACTACGCTTTTCTTGAAGTAACATTAAGAATTATCTTACTCTGTAGATATTTAGGAGGAGGGTATCTCTAGCAATTTCTTGCTATCAATTTTGAAGTACGTCCTTGATCTAACTCTCTCTACATACAAGGAGACAACTCTTCACACATAACAATCATCTCTACTCTTTACATTGCAAAGCGGGCAGATCTGGTCTTACTTAAACAACATTGATGGCGTTAACACCCATCAAACTGCCAGTCTACCAAACACATTCAGATTTCTATTCGACGTCAATGATGTGGATCATTTACTCAAGTGCCTTCACAACTTCAACTTTGGGTTTCGACGCACGAGACTTGAACACCTTTTTAATAGCTTTGAACTTCTTTGACATCTTCTTTTTCATTGACATCTTCTTCTTTTTGGGTGCCTCCACAACAGCAGGAGCTGGTACTTCAGGAGCAGGTTCTTCCTCCTTTGGTTCTTCCTCCTCTTTTGGCTCCTCCTCCTCCTTTTCTTCCTCAACAGTTTTCTGTTCCTCCTCGGCTGGGGCTGTCTCTGTATCCTTCTCCTCTACTACTTCTGCCTCTTCTTTGTCTGTCAACACCATGCTGAGATCATCCTTTTGGCATTTGAGGAGTCCCGCTGCCTTCGAACTAGTACTCTGCATGGAGACGGAGACGTCGTCAGTGGCATCCTCACCCTGACCACAATTCATAGCTGCCTTAGCCTTTGCAATGGGTGACATCAAAACTGAGGGTTCTGGTTTGGTCTCGGGTTCCTCCTCCGATTTGGTTTTGACTGGAGCCACCTCAGAGGAGGCCTTAGCCTCGACAGCAGGGAGAGACTCCTTAGCCTCGACAGCAGGGAGACTCATCTCGTTCTCGACTAAAGCAGACTCCACTGTTCCACACAAAGCTGTAGCCTTCTCAAGAAAAGATGTGAACATGGATGGCGCTTCCTCGGCGGGCGCAGCTTCCTCTACAGGAGCAGCCGTTTCTTCTACTTTTTCCTCCACTGGTGTCTCTTCAGCAACCTCCTCAACAGCAGGCTCCTCAACAACAGGCTCCTCGACAATAGGCTCTTCAACAGCAGCAGCTTCTTCTTTATCATCGGCCGCTTCAACAGGGGCTTCTTCGGCTTTTACCGATGCCCTCGATGCATTAGACCGAGACTTCTTCATCGTAGGTGGCTGGGGAGAGAAGATGAACTCGCCACGAGCAGACGATGGAGTGACCTCTCCGGATTTTTGTGTGTCAGCAACATCACGAGATTCGGCGGCGTTTTCTTCTTCATCAGCTGCGACGGTGATGATGGAGGGATCAGCGGTGATCTTGGGTGTTTCTGCGGCGGCCGTCGGCTCCTCGGCGGGTGGTGCGGTGGCTTGGACTACCATGGTTGAGTTCTTTGGAATAATTAATGTCAGCAACGGCAACGGGGTAAGTTGTTTGCTACGCTACTCTTCAATCATGTAACGATGGAAGATGGAAGAAAAGCGTTGAACTCTTTGAAAAACAATGCTGTGGGTGAGTGGCGCAGTGAAGAAAGTGGCATGCAGAGCATAGAGAAAGGGTCACTACAGTACCGGATGACTCGACTTATGTGCTTAGCTCCTCCTCGAAAAGACGAAAAGGAGACCCGCTAGCTACTTACATAAAGGAGACGGCAATAAGGGAGAAAGGAGACACAAGAAGGGAGAGCCTCTTGTTTGTGCTTTTATCTGCGGTGTTGTCAAGATTGATTTTCTTTGCTTGTGCTGATTTCACTTGAGTGTTGAGTGTTAAAGTGGTGAGATGAATCCATGCTGTAATCGCGTTCGCTCCATCTGTCCAAAAGAGAGGCTTTGTACTGACAAAGTACTATTTCATAAATCCCAAGCCGATTTGTATCATGAACCGAAGTTAAATTCAAATAGCACCATGTACGCTAGAAATAAAGGAATACTACTTGAAAATGGTGATGATTACTAATGGAACAATTGCTACATTTACCTAGATCAGGCCAGCATCTCGCAGAGCACTCTCAACAGTTCCCTGAAACTCTGGAGCCAACTCATCTAACGGAGGACGCAGGTAGGAACAATCGATTTGACCAATTCTCTTCACGGCCCATTTGATTGGAATTGGGTTGGCCTCGATGAATTCATCCTGGTGTAAGTTTGCAAGTGGGGCATTGATACGTTTGACTTCATCAATGTCTTTTTTCAATGCTGCCATCATGAGTTGGTGCATTGCGGATGGTGCGACATTTGCCGTCACCGAGATGCAACCGTGTCCGCCTTGGATGACGAATTCGTCAGTAGTACCATCATCACCGCTGAGTAGGAGGAGCTCATCCCTCTTAAATCCATTCTTCTCACATGCATCCTGAATTTGAGCCACCCGCGACACATCTCCGGTCGCTTCCTTCACCGCCACAATGTTGGGGTGTCCAGCCACTTGTGCTATATTCTCAGGGAGGAAATCAACTCCTGTCCGACCAGGGACGTTGTAAATGCAAACAGGCAATCCCAAGTCTGCCATTGTTTCAAAATGCTTAATTAGAGCACGCTGAGGAGGTTTGACGTAATATGGAGTAACAACGAGGGAGGCATCACAGCCACAGTCGATTGCCTGGAGGGTTTGTTCCTTGACATGTTCGGGGTCGATTGTGCCGGTCCCAACAAGTATGGGAATTTTTCCTTTGACTTCTTCTACTGCCACGTCCAAAACTGCCTTGCGTTCTGCCATTGTCATCACAGCTGCCTCGCCTGTCGTTCCTAGGATGCAGAGGCCATCTGTTCCAGCTTGCAGGTGAAATTGAAGTAGTGCTCTTAGCTGCTGCAAGTCGATGGCACCAGTCGGGGTCATTGGAGTAATAAGAGCTACATAACTTCCTTGTCTTAATGGTGTCCTATCATCTGAGTTGGATCCTGCTGCGGCGAGTGTAGGTGGTTCGAGTGCACTGACTGACAAAGGTGCACTTCGTACGTGTTGTTGCTGATGAACAGGGACGAAGGCCTGTGCACAAGTTGCAAGGGAAGCGGCGGCGACGATGTGCACACTTTTCATTTTGAATTATATTCGAGAGATGCTGAATATATTACCGTCACCGGCTGAACAGTGAAAGCATAGATGATAGGGAACAATGATTTAATGCAACCACTGCAGCGGTTGCGTCGATGGTGCTTCCGTGTTGCTTCGGTGGTGGCTGTTGAAGCCGGAATCTGTGGCGCATCTGTGGCCAATCAAATCGAGTTCTCAAACTTTTGAGCTCATTGCCTAATGCGAAAATCTAGATACCAAAGCAACATGACGCAAAACGCCAACTAACAGCTAGCATCTATCTAACAAGCATCATTCACTGAACGTATTTGAACAATCAACCATGGCAACGAGAGACACAAGGGCCAACAAACGCAAGTTTGGAAGTGGCAAAGGCTCACCATATGCAGCAACATCGCGTAGAGGTCCTCCTGCAATCTTTGTAACTTGCGAATCTGGAAGAGAGAAGAAATGTCAACGGGAGGCATTGGAGTTGATGCATCATTACTATTACTTGTCAAGACAAGCACAAGATGAAGAGAATGACACAACAATAAAGCAGACTCAGAATCTAGATATCAAGGGTGTTAATGCAACAGATGACGATGCTGTCACGAATAATGAAGAACAAAAGCAACAACAACAAGAAGAGAAACCACTCTCTTTGGAAGAGGAGTTATCGCTACTTCGCAAAGGTGTCATGGCTGAAGAGGTATTGACATATGAACGAAATTCCAAACGACAAAAAGGTGGTGGCAACAAAAATAAGCTATCTTCCATGAAGTCTCCATTTTCAGAATACGAGTCTGGAGTACGTGGTATGATTTGTATTCTGTGCAATTTGCCAGGAAGCGAATTGATTCCTTACGATGAAATTGTTGCAAAGATACATGCTGCGCGGAAAGAGAAGGCTGAAAATGAGGCTTCAGCGACAAATGATGCATCAGAAGAAGATAAAGTGGTGTGTGAGGATAAAGAAAAAGGCAATGAAGAGGGTAACAAGACTGATACTGAGAAGAAGCACCCATCGTCGGAGACACCACTTTGGGACCCAGTTGACACGGTAAAGCGTATAATGGAAGGAGTGACAGAGGAAAACAATCCCACAAATACATCAAAAGCATTATCTTCTGCTCCATCATCAAGATTTATTTCTCGCATGTTACCAATGCAGGCTACAGTAAGTGCATGCCTTTGACTACACCTTTTCTTGCAATTCAATTGACAATCTTACACATCTAATGTCATTATGATCTATACCACTAGTGCTATTCATCTGTTGATGAAATCAATCTTGTGGTCAAATCACTTTTGCAGACGTATTTGCCATCCATAATACAGAAATACAAGCCTTCTGATGCTGCTGGTAACATATCCTTCAAGATTGATATCAAGCGTCGGCTCTGTGCCCATCTCACACGTGATCAAGTTATTGAGACTATAACACCAATGCTCCTCGGCAGCGACAACACCGAAGAAGACCCAGAAAAGAAGTATGGATGCAAATTTTCAGTCAATCTTTCTGATCCTGATTTTGCCATTCGCATTGAAGTCATCAAGACTCTCTGTGGCATATCGATATTACCCAGACAAGAGTGGTATAAAAATTTCAATGTAGCTGAATTGATAGATGCAAAAGAAGATAATGATAAAAACAACTGATGATAATTATTTATCATCTGTTTAAGTCATCTTAAGTAACCTTTGAAGACTAGTCTGTGTTCTTATAGAAGTAAGTAGCTCCCTCATCTTGACTCTATCCTCCATCCTATTGTTGAGCACTTTCAAAATCAACAAACGTAAATTTAACCACAAAGAACATCATTGTTGGCCTCAAGGACCATTAATAATATAATCTGGGCTGGTGTATATTGTCCATATTTCATTTTCATTTCTGTGTGTGTGTGTGATTCCATTATTTTCCACAGCACCCTCTCCACAAAATATTATTCATTTAAGAAAGGAACTGCGCTAACCACTGAAATCCATCCTTATACCCCATTCTCCTCACCACCGAACACATATAAATCTCAATCGGCCTCACCCCCGAATTCTTATCCGGCTTAGTATCCTTCCCATACGTATCCAATAATCCCAATGCGTACTTCAACTCCTCCTCACTCGCCGCCGAGGGCATATCAATCTTATTCCCCAACACCAAAAACGGGACATCGACCAATTCATCCGAAGTCAACAACGCGTCCAATTCTTTCTTGGCCTCGGGAAATCTCCCCCGATCAATCGCATCAACAAGGTAAACGACGCCGTCCACGGTGGTGAAATAATCTTGCCATAGTCGACGGGCGGTTTCGTGCCCTCCCAAATCAAAGGTTTTGAGCTTGAGTTGCCCGACGATTAGTTCGTCCGTGTTGGGGTGGAGTGTGGGGACGTGTGCTTGGACGCGGTTTTCCTTGAGCATGTGGAGGAGGGTGGTTTTGCCGGCGTTGTCGAGGCCCAAGAAAAGGATTTTGGCGTTTTTGTGGTATAGCCCGAGGGAGGCGAGGGTGTCGTAGAACCAGTTGACCATGAACATGATTGGATAGTGGTTGTTTTGTTATTTATTTATATAATGGTTGCTGCTGCCCTGCTGCTGTTGCTTGTTCTTGGCTGCGTTTATCTTCTTATTCTGGATAAGCCCGTTATGAAATGAGGGCGAAAATAATGACCACGAGACATGAGATAGGCATACTTAGAAAATCGCCAGATCACCTCTTTTGTTCAAAAGCATCTTCCGTTTTGGTTGCTCAGTCATAAGGAGTGATCATGGATCAACGCAATGCTTTTGAGATGTAAAAGGTATGTAGTACTTATTACTTATTAGCACCAAAAGACAGGATCTTGATCTTTTATTGCTGTCATCAGTTTCATCATATAGACTCAATAGATAAGTATCGGTCTGTTTCATTCTAATCTTCTTTGTTGGCTGCACATAATCATAGCATAGAAGATCATCTACAGATCATGACAACCGACGGCGAAAAAGCTACTGCAGTCCCTGCCTCCATCACAAGCATACAAAATGCCAACTGGCACGGCCGCATCCCCATCCAACTCTCCATCGCACCAACATCTCTCTCATCTCCCAACAAGCCGCGGTCAATTCACAGAATGGTGTCTCGAATGACATATCTGCATTTAGGGCTATTTGATGAGATTATGCACTTGTATGAATATGCTCCGAGCTCAATCATGGCTGGTATAACTGGAAGTGGAAAAAAGCAGATGATGGTTGTGAGAGAGGAACCGCCGGATAGTCCTCCAAAGCAAGAGCAACAGGGTACTGATGAAATTGATGATGCCAATAATGATAAGAATAAAGAGGAAGTAGCTGAGGAGCAGCAAGGGGAGAATACATCTCAAAGCAATCAAGCAGAATCCTCCTCTCAAAATAATGACAAGAATAATGATCAAAGAATCGAACAATCACCATCATCTACAGCACCAACAACTTCACCATTTCCAGAATGCTGGTTTGAAGATGAAGAAAGTGGTCTACCCCTACGTTGGCAGTTATTTGTCGGAGTATTATATGATCTCATGAAGGGACGTCTCATAGCCAACAATGTAGGCTCACCATGCAATCGATTCAGAAATTTGCCTTGGAAGATACGGATACATTTTACTTTGTATCCTACTGATCAATTGTTACCACTGGACATTACCGTGCCACAACAACAACATGTTTCAGAGACTGGCGAATCAATGTCCACAACAAAGAATAGCAATGCAAGCCAACAAGCTCAAATCAACACACTCATCGGTAGAATGTATCGCAACTCTCTCAAACAAGCTCTATTCCTACAATATGGTTCTTCCAAGGTAGCCATGTCCATCACGAAGAACAACCACGAAAATATGTGGGATGCAGTAGCACAATCCAATTATGATGCCTATCATCAAGTGAATGCGGATTTGCAAGTGGGTGTAATGGCTGCACCGATCAATAACAAATTATCATTGACAGATGACTTGACTGATACTGATGAGAAGCACAACAAGGAGTTACCTCAATTGGTTCCTGTGCGGATACTACTGAATGACAAACCTGCAATTCAAAAACCAACGCTGCCTCAAAAGAAGAATATTAGTGAATACTTGAAACAACGGCCAACAGAGATATTGCAGGATGATGCTGTCATGTATGTGTCACCGTATACTACATTGGGCGATGTGGTATCGTGTCTCCCAGATCTGTTCAAGGTTGATGATGATGCACCTGATTGTAATGCGCATTATTCGATTCAAGGGGTTCAACCTAGCTTGACGACTACAATTGTGGACCTGTGGAGGAGTTTGTGTCACCCAGATCACTTTTTATATGTGATTGTTGCAACATAATAGAGTGTTCGAACACAATATCAACAATCTACAACTTAGGTAATGATGGATAAGTGACGTCGTGTCTAGAATATGATTGTGCAAATAATGCATCCATGCAAAATATGTAAAATCAACTTAAATGCCAATACGAATCAATTCTGCAACATCATCGTGACCTCTCTGCCTTGCCCATTCTTCCGCCCTCAAACCCATAAAGCCAGCCGGTGCAAGTCCTTTCGACGAATGATTCAACCCCGTCTTGGTCCTGTCGGCACCTCTGGCCAGCAAGTACCTCACCATGTGCTTGTCTCCATTCCATGCCGCATTGAGTAGTGGCGTGAATTGGCCCCTATCCCAAGTTTCAATATCGGCATTCTTTTGCTCCATGAGCCACTTTGCAATCTTGGTTCGTTTGTCAATGATGGCCATGTTGAGGAGAGAGTTCCGTTCCAGAACAACACCCGAAGTGTAATTGACATTGAAGCGAAAGTCCTTCTCCGCCTTTTTCACGAGTTTTTCGAGTTTATTCAACAAATCTCCCTTTTCAATAATGACATTTGCCTTTACCAATAAATCATCCGAACGTTTTCGAAATGCTTCCTCCTCCGCTCGAATCTTGGTAATGTACATGACACACCATGACTTTCTTGGACGTCGTGGGAGGACCCAATGCTTTGGACAAAGCGACTTCCACATGGTCTCACGTTGTTTGAATAAAGTGGTGGAGGTGTAGCTGAGACAGAGAAGATTGCCATGTTCAAATGGTTGTAGAAACTTCATGATGACTAGCACCACATCGTCGGGAGCTCCGAGCTGAGAATTGAATATCCAACTGACATCCATGGGGCGTTGTTTCGCTATTGCAGCTGCATTTGTGTCGCATTCTTCTTGCTTTTCGAGCATTTCGTCAATATACATTGTGTCGTTATTGGTTGTATTCACGGTCGATGTTGCCTCCACAGTAGTTGCATTGCTACTCGACCTCTCCACTAATAAACCATTGGCAGATGATGCACTCTCAGTTTTGGGCAAGCAGTCAACTATAGCATGGTGTTGTTGTCTCCGTTGGCGCTTCCGCCTCTCAATTCTCCACTGTTGCTTCCTGACATTCAACCAGTCCTTGAATTGATCCATATCCCCTACAGTCTCAAGCATGGGGGAGTAAGGTAAATGAACAGTCTTTTCACACTCTTCTTCCAGTTGATTGATCCTATCCACATGCCATGAATACGATCGCCTCCATTTCGTTTTGGAAGCAACAAGCCATTGATCAAACGACTCATATCCACTACTCAGCCAAAAGTCATGTGCCACCATCATACCCCCTTCTTCCTCATTGTCATTATCCACAATACTAGCCGATGTCCGTATAGACAACTTCCACTTCTCCCTCCAAGTAGCCTTGCGCTTCTTCAACCATCCATTGAAATCACGATCCATCTCATCATTGAGAAACAAGTGTATTCGTGTCCCATCATCTGGTTCAAAGTCGTCATTGTCACAGTAGAGTATTGGTTTTCCGTCCTTGTCTTTGAACATTGGATTGTGGAGCTGTCGGTTGTCATGTGGGTCGTATTGGTCTTCGCTTATCTTGCGTTTCTTTTTGTGAGTTGGTGATGATGCCGTAGTTTTTCGTATTGGTGGAATGATAGTAGTTTTATTGCTGTTGTTGCTCTTGTTGTAATTATTGTTGACTGCAATCCATGAATTCTTGACTGTATTTGCCACCAAATTCTTTTGTTGTTGTTGTTGTTGTTGTTGTTGTTGTTGTTGCAGAGGTTGATGGAGAGGTAGCACCACGCCACCTTCTCCTCTTGATACTGCCGCTGCCGCTTCTGCTACTAATGCTGCATCCACCTTACTCTTCTCCACACGAGCTATTGCCAAACGAGTAGCGTTCCATACAACCTCATGCCTCATGACAATCATGGTCATCTTTTGTTGACAGTGTTGTCGAATAAAACAAGCTAGCGATTGAGTTGATGGAAATGAAGAGACAGGGATGCCATTGATGGATAATATTGCGTCTCCTGGTTGAATGTTTGGTGATGACATTTCAGTAGCACCATTATCATTGCTGTTGCCGCTGAAGGATGTAGTAGTGTGGTTGTTACTGCTGGCAGATTCGCTGCAGTCAACTGGAAAATTCTGACAAAGAAATTGTTCGTAATAATCCGCAGCAATGCCGCCATGCTGATAAACTAACGATGGATGAGGAATCTGCCGCGTAATTCGGCACCATTTCATCATGGATGGATTATAATGCGTGTGGTTTACACCGACGATGAAGGCATGGCTGGATTGTTCTTTGATAAAGACGAGGCCCCATGATTTTTGGATGGAGGGATCGCGTTGGAGTGTCAGCCCGATGTAGGCGAAGGGGAGTTGGCTTGGCGGTTGAGATGGCTGTTGCTGGGGCGGAGGTGGATGCGATGATGATTCGACAAGGGAGTGCGGAGGGTTTAGAGATGCCATTTTGATTGGAAGAGGCAATAACGACCATTGCCTGATGGAGGTTTCGTTGAAAGAAGGCTGAGTGATTGCACCAAAATCTTAGAAGGTGCGTTCTCCAAGCGTAGGAATCAGTACTCCAATTCAACGCACTGAGTTTCGCACACTTTTTTCATCATCAAACATGCGCTTTGTGCTGCCGTCAGCCGACGTCATAGCTATTGTAACAAACCTTTTCGCACATAAATCACCTACCATGCCAGCCCCAAAGCACCGCACCATCTCGGTGGTCAATCCTCCAGAATGTGCTGTTCCTCCTATTCCTCAGCTGTGGCATCAATCTCTGTCATGCAAACTCATCGCCTTCTCTACACACTACTCCTCCTCCAATCGACGTTGTGATTGGTGTCGATGGAGGCACCGAGTCCATCCGAGCCTGCTGCTTTGACGCACAAAGCGGTCAAATCCTCGGCAAATCACACGCCGTGCCATACGTTACATCTCATCCTCATCCAGGTTGGGCAGAGCAAAGTCCTACAGATTGGTATGACAACATGGTTGGTGCCGTGCGTCGTGCTGTAGAGAGTCTTCCTTCCTCATCCACATCATCATCATCATCATCGTACATCTTATAACATTCGGGCTATTTGCTGTGATACAACATGCTGCTCCGTCGTGGCCCTGTCACAAGATCATACACCTCTTCGTCCATGTCTACTATGGATGGATGCCCGATCAGCAAAACAAGCGAAACAAATCATGGATGTTGCCTATGATGTAATCGCATCATCGTCAACAAATACAAATGCAGACATACTAAAAGCTTTCCCAGAGCTACGAGTCAATTGTAATGGGGAGGGACCCATCTCTGCCGAATGGTTATTACCCAAGGCAATGTGGATCAAGCAACATGAACCAGAGGTATATGAGAATGCAGAGATTATTTGTGAATATCAGGATTATTTGAATTATCGGTTGACGGGAAAGATGGTGGCAAGTGGATGTAACGTGTCGCGGCGCGGTGGCATCATGATGGATGGGATGTGTTGGAGAAGAATCATGAGAGTGATAATGATGATGGTAATAAAGGACGACCAATGAAGTTGTATGAGGCATTGGGTATGAAAGATTTAGCGGACAAGTTGCCCAAGAAGACACTTGCCATGGGTGATGTGATTGGTACATTGACAGAACAAGCTGCAAGTGACTTGAACTTGTCGAAAGAAACACTGGTGGTGCAAGGTGGTCCAGATGCATTTGTGGGAATGATTGGATTGGGCACTATTCGCCCTGGACAGCTATGCCTAATCACCGGAAGCTCACATCTACACTGTCTCATCACTAAACAACCGACTTCTGCACCGGGTACGTGGGGAGCATACCGTGGAGCACCACTTGCGCATACGTGTTTTGCAGAGGGTGGTCAGAGCTCGACGGGATCCTTTGGTAAGATGGGTAAGGGATCTGGTGTCGGGTCCTGGTGACGACAAGATTTCTTACAAAGTGTTGGACGATGAGGCAGCGGCGATTCCTCCCGGAAGTGACGGTCTGGTGGCATTAGAGACATGGCAAGGAAGTCGAACTCCTCACACTGATCCATTGGCTCGAGGTGCTTTTGCTGGATTGACTTTGGCTCATTCAAGAGCTCACATGTTTCGATCCATTTTGGAGGCAGTGTGCTATGGTACTCGCGCTTGCTTTGATGCTCTAGAAACTGCTGCATCACAGAGCAGTGACATGCCAAAGGCGGATGAAGTCGTAATTGCAGGAGGAGCAACACGAAGTCCGCTGTGGCTTCAGCTACATGCTGATATAACTGGGCGCAGTTTTACTATCAATGAGAATACAGATGGCCCACTACTAGGCTGTGCTATTCTTGCCAGTGTTGGTGCCGGTATCCATGCATCTGTCGATGACGCTGTTGAACAAATGATCAGGAGGGAACGAAAGATTGAACCACGCGAAGATGTGCGAAAGGTGTACGATCGCTTGTACAACGAGCTGTACTTGAAGCTTCGTCCTGGAGTGAAAGAAGTGTTCCATGCTATCTCTGAAGTCAGAGGGGGTGATGCATCTGAAGGACGCAGTAGCACCCCTTTCATTATATCACCCTCTCTTCTTGCTGCCGATTGGTGAGTTGCGTGTGGACATATTTTGGCGTCACTTGTTTCGTCTTTGTCACAATTTAACAACTGATTTAATATGATGCAATAGCTAGGTCTGACATGAAAGGAGAAGTACAGAGATGCATTGACGCCGGAGTCTCTCACCTTCATGTTGATGTCTTTGATGGTGTGTATCTCGATTCACCCTATGCACTTACCTTTGGCCCACAGATGGTTGGTGCAATCAAAAAGAGATTTGCAGAGCACCCGGAACTTGTCTTGGATATTCATTTGTGCGTGGATCGCCCAGCAAGATATGCTACGGCAATGGCAGATTCGGGTGCTAGTCGAATCATTTTCATGTTCGAAGCTATGAGCCTGGATGAAGCCATAAAGCTTGCACAGACAATAACTTCCCTGGGCATGAAATGTGGAGTATCCATCAACCCAGACACATCGATCTCAGAAATATATCCATTACTGGAGACAGGATTGGTAGATCTTGTGGACATTCTAGCTGTTGAACCAGGCTTTGGCGGCCAGAAATTTAATCCTGTATCCGAACAAAAGATAAAAGACCTTCGACAATGGCGTGAAGAGCAACAAAGTAAGAATGGAATTGATGTGCAGATTTTGGTCGATGGAGGCATCAATGCAAAAACTATCAGACGTGTTGTGCAGGCTGGTGCGGATATCTGTGTTGTTGGCACAGCCATCTTCCAACGCAAAGACGGTTTCTCGGACGCCTTAAAAGAGTTGATGGACAGTAGAAATACTGGACGGGAACAGAAATGAGCATCTGGCATCTACATAAATAAACCAACAACAATATTTTGCATAAATCCTTCTATACTAACGTTACCAAAAAAGGGCTCTCTAGCACCGTATCGTATCTCACGCTGTGAATATGGCAATCAACTGCTTCTAGTGACCCATCATAGTTGGCCATGATAGTATAGAAGCATCTTATTCACGGCTCAAGCATTGTTTGGTCGTATCGGCGTCGCTACAACGTCGTAGGTGACCTGATGAGGCACCTGAGATGGCCGCAAGCTCTACTCTCTAGCACCATATCGTATCTCACGCTGTGAATATGGCAATCAACTGCTTCTAGTGACCCATCATAGTTGGCCATGATAGTATAGAAGCATCTTATTCACGGCTCAAGCATTGTTTGGTCGTATCGGCGTCGCTACAACGTCGAAGGTGACCTGATGAGGCACCTGAGATGGCCGCAAGCTCTACTCTCTAGCACCATATCGTATCTCACGCTGTGAATATGGCAATCAACTGCTTCTAGTGACCCATCATAGTTGGCCATGATAGTATAGAAGCATCTTATTCACGGCTCAAGCATTGTTTGGTCGTATCGGCGTCGCTACAACGTCGAAGGTGACCTGATGAGGCACCTGAGATGGCCGCAAGCTCTACTCTCTAGCACCATATCGTATCTCACGCTGTGAATATGACAATCAACTGCTTCTAGTGACCCATCATAGTTGGCCATGATAGTATAGAAGCATCTTATTCACGGCTCAAGCATTGTTTGGTCGTATCGGCGTCGCTACAACGTCGAAGGTGACCTGATGAGGCACCTGAGATGGCCGCAAGCTCTACTCTCTAGCACCGTATCGTATCTCACGCTGTGAATATGACAATCAACTGCTTCTAGTGACCCATCATAGTTGGCCATGATAGTATAGAAGCATCTTATTCACGGCTCAAGCATTGTTTGGTCGTATCGGCGTCGCTACAACGTCGAAGGTGACCTGATGAGGCACCTGAGATGGCCGCAAGCTCTACTCTCTAGCACCGTATCGTATCTCACGATGTGAATATGACAATCAACTGCTTCTAGTGACCCATCATAGTTGGCCATGATAGTATAGAAGCATCTTATTCACGGCTCAAGCATTGTTTGGTCGTATCGGCGTCGCTACAACGTCGAAGGTGACCTGATGAGGCACCTGAGATGGCCGCAAGCTCTACTCTCTAGCACCGTATCGTATCTCACGCTGTGAATATGACAATCAACTGCTTCTAGTGACCCATCATAGTTGGCCATGATAGTACAGAAGCATCTTATTCACGGCTCAAGCATTGTTTGGTCGTATCGGCGTCGCTACAACGTCGAAGGTGACCTGATGAGGCACCTGAGATGGCCGCAAGCTCTACTCTCTAGCACCGTATCGTATCTCACGCTGTGAATATGACAATCAACTGCTTCTAGTGACCCATCATAGTTGGCCATGATAGTACAGAAGCATCTTATTCACGGCTCAAGCATTGTTTGGTCGTATCGGCGTCGCTACAACGTCGAAGGTGACCTGATGAGGCACCTGAGATGGCCGCAAGCTCTACTCTCTAGCACCGTATCGTATCTCACGCTGTGAATATGACAATCAACTGCTTCTAGTGACCCATCATAGTTGGCCATGATAGTACAGAAGCATCTTATTCACGGCTCAAGCATTGTTTGGTCGTATCGGCGTCGCTACAACGTCGAAGGTGACCTGATGAGGCACCTGAGATGGCCGCAAGCTCTACTCTCTAGCACCGTATCGTATCTCACGCTGTGAATATGACAATCAACTGCTTCTAGTGACCCATCATAGTTGGCCATGATAGTACAGAAGCATCTTATTCACGGCTCAAGCATTGTTTGGTCGTATCGGCGTCGCTACAACGTCGAAGGTGACCTGATGAGGCACCTGAGATGGCCGCAAGCTCTACTCTCTAGCACCGTATCGTATCTCACGCTGTGAATATGACAATCAACTGCTTCTAGTGACCCATCATAGTTGGCCATGATAGTATAGAAGCATCTTATTCACGGCTCAAGCATTGTTTGGTCGTATCGGCGTCGCTACAACGTCGAAGGTGACCTGATGAGGCACCTGAGATGGCCGCAAGCTCTACTCTCTAGCACCGTATCGTATCTCACGCTGTGAATATGACAATCAACTGCTTCTAGTGACCCATCATAGTTGGCCATGATAGTACAGAAGCATCTTATTCACGGCTCAAGCATTGTTTGGTCGTATCGGCGTCGCTACAACGTCGAAGGTGACCTGATGAGGCACCTGAGATGGCCGCAAGCTCTACTCTCTAGCACCGTATCGTATCTCACGCTGTGAATATGACAATCAACTGCTTCTAGTGACCCATCATAGTTGGCCATGATAGTATAGAAGCATCTTATTCACGGCTCAAGCATTGTTTGGTCGTATCGGCGTCGCTACAACGTCGAAGGTGACCTGATGAGGCACCTGAGATGGCCGCAAGCTCTACTCTCTAGCACCGTATCGTATCTCACGCTGTGAATATGACAATCAACTGCTTCTAGTGACCCATCATAGTTGGCCATGATAGTATAGAAGCATCTTATTCACGGCTCAAGCATTGTTTGGTCGTATCGGCGTCGCTACAACGTCGAAGGTGACCTGATGAGGCACCTGAGATGGCCGCAAGCTCTACTCTCTAGCACCGTATCGTATCTCACGCTGTGAATATGACAATCAACTGCTTCTAGTGACCCATCATAGTTGGCCATGATAGTATAGAAGCATCTTATTCACGGCTCAAGCATTGATTGGTCGTATCGGCGTCGCTACAACGTCGAAGGTGACCTGATGAGGCACCTGAGATGGCCGCAAGCTCTACTCTCTAGCACCATATCGTATCTCACGCTGTGAATATGGCAATCAACTGCTTCTAGTGACCCATCATAGTTGGCCATGATAGTATAGAAGCATCTTATTCACGGCTCAAGCATTGATTGGTCGTATCGGCGTCGCTACAACGTCGAAGGTGACCTGATGAGGCACCTGAGATGGCCGCAAGCTCTACTCTCTAGCACCATATCGTATCTCACGCTGTGAATATGGCAATCAACTGCTTCTAGTGACCCATCATAGTTGGCCATGATAGTATAGAAGCATCTTATTCACGGCTCAAGCATTGATTGGTCGTATCGGCGTCGCTACAACGTCGTAGGTGACCTGATGAGGCACCTGAGATGGCCGCAAGCTCTACTCTCTAGCACCATATCGTATCTCACGCTGTGAATATGGCAATCAACTGCTTCTAGTGACCCATCATAGTTGGCCATGATAGTATAGAATCATCTTATTCACGGCTCAAGCATTGATTGGTCGTATCGGCGTCGCTACAACGTCGAAGGTGACCTGATGAGGCACCTGAGATGGCCGCAAGCTCTACTCTCTAGCACCATATCGTATCTCACGCTGTGAATATGGCAATCAACTGCTTCTAGTGACCCATCATAGTTGGCCATGATAGTATAGAAGTCATCTTATTCACGGCTCAAGCATTGATTGGTCGTATCGGCGTCGCTACAACGTCGTAGGTGACCTGATGAGGCACCTGAGATGGCCGCAAGCTCTACTCTCTAGCACCATATCGTATCTCACGCTGTGAATATGGCAATCAACTGCTTCTAGTGACCCATCATAGTTGGCCATGATAGTATAGAAGTCATCTTATTCACGGCTCAAGCATTGATTGGTCGTATCGGCGTCGCTACAACGTCGAAGGTGACCTGATGAGGCACCTGAGATGGCCGCAAGCTCTACTCTCTAGCACCATATCGTATCTCACGCTATGAATATGACAATCAACTGCTTCTAGTGACCCATCATAGTTGGCCATGATAGTATAGAAGCATCTTATTCACGGCTCAAGCATTGTTTGGTCGTATCGGCGTCGCTACAACGTCGAAGGTGACCTGATGAGGCACCTGAGATGGCCGCAAGCTCTACTCTCTAGCACCGTATCGTATCTCACGCTGTGAATATGACAATCAACTGCTTCTAGTGACCCATCATAGTTGGCCATGATAGTACAGAAGCATCTTATTCACGGCTCAAGCATTGTTTGGTCGTATCGGCGTCGCTACAACGTCGAAGGTGACCTGATGAGGCACCTGAGATGGCCGCAAGCTCTACTCTCTAGCACCGTATCGTATCTCACGCTGTGAATATGACAATCAACTGCTTCTAGTGACCCATCATAGTTGGCCATGATAGTATAGAAGCATCTTATTCACGGCTCAAGCATTGTTTGGTCGTATCGGCGTCGCTACAACGTCGAAGGTGACCTGATGAGGCACCTGAGATGGCCGCAAGCTCTACTCTCTAGCACCGTATCGTATCTCACGCTGTGAATATGGCAATCAACTGCTTCTAGTGACCCATCATAGTTGGCCATGATAGTATAGAAGCATCTTATTCACGGCTCAAGCATTGTTTGGTCGTATCGGCGTCGCTACAACGTCGAAGGTGACCTGATGAGGCACCTGAGATGGCCGCAAGCTCTACTCTCTAGCACCGTATCGTATCTCACGCTGTGAATATGACAATCAACTGCTTCTAGTGACCCATCATAGTTGGCCATGATAGTATAGAAGCATCTTATTCACGGCTCAAGCATTGTTTGGTCGTATCGGCGTCGCTACAACGTCGAAGGTGACCTGATGAGGCACCTGAGATGGCCGCAAGCTCTACTCTCTAGCACCGTATCGTATCTCACGCTGTGAATATGACAATCAACTGCTTCTAGTGACCCATCATAGTTGGCCATGATAGTACAGAAGCATCTTATTCACGGCTCAAGCATTGTTTGGTCGTATCGGCGTCGCTACAACGTCGAAGGTGACCTGATGAGGCACCTGAGATGGCCGCAAGCTCTACTCTCTAGCACCATATCGTATCTCACGATATGAATATGACAATCAACTGCTTCTAGTGACCCATCATAGTTGGCCATGATAGTATAGAAGCATCTTATTCACGGCTCAAGCATTGTTTGGTCGTATCGGCGTCGCTACAACGTCGAAGGTGACCTGATGAGGCACCTGAGATGGCCGCAAGCTCTACTCTCTTGCACCGTATCGTATCTCACGCTGTGAATATGACAATCAACTGCTTCTAGTGACCCATCATAGTTGGCCATGATAGTACAGAAGCATCTTATTCACGGCTCAAGCATTGATTGGTCGTATCGGCGTCGCTACAACGTCGAAGGTGACCTGATGAGGCACCTGAGATGGCCGCAAGCTCTACTCTCTAGCACCGTATCGTATCTCACGCTGTGAATATGACAATCAACTGCTTCTAGTGACCCATCATAGTTGGCCATGATAGTATAGAAGCATCTTATTCACGGCTCAAGCATTGTTTGGTCGTATCGGCGTCGCTACAACGTCGAAGGTGACCTGATGAGGCACCTGAGATGGCCGCAAGCTCTACTCTCTAGCACCGTATCGTATCTCACGCTGTGAATATGGCAATCAACTGCTTCTAGTGACCCATCATAGTTGGCCATGATAGTACAGAAGCATCTTATTCACGGCTTCAAGCATTGTTTGGTCGTATCGGCGTCGCTACAACGTCGAAGGTGACCTGATGAGGCACCTGAGATGGCCGCAAGCTCTACTCTCTAGCACCGTATCGTATCTCACGCTGTGAATATGACAATCAACTGCTTCTAGTGACCCATCATAGTTGGCCATGATAGTACAGAAGCATCTTATTCACGGCTCAAGCATTGTTTGGTCGTATCGGCGTCGCTACAACGTCGAAGGTGACCTGATGAGGCACCTGAGATGGCCGCAAGCTCTACTCTCTAGCACCGTATCGTATCTCACGCTGTGAATATGACAATCAACTGCTTCTAGTGACCCATCATAGTTGGCCATGATAGTACAGAAGCATCTTATTCACGGCTCAAGCATTGTTTGGTCGTATCGGCGTCGCTACAACGTCGAAGGTGACCTGATGAGGCACCTGAGATGGCCGCAAGCTCTACTCTCTAGCACCGTATCGTATCTCACGCTGTGAATATGACAATCAACTGCTTCTAGTGACCCATCATAGTTGGCCATGATAGTACAGAAGCATCTTATTCACGGCACAAGCATTGTTTGGTCGTATCGGCGTCGCTACAACGTCGAAGGTGACCTGAT
This sequence comes from Skeletonema costatum, assembly GCA_018806925.1. Classification (NCBI taxonomy): domain Eukaryota; phylum Bacillariophyta; class Thalassiosirophyceae; order Thalassiosirales; family Thalassiosiraceae; genus Skeletonema; species Skeletonema costatum. The sequence continues at coordinate 117,024 of JAHBBA010001151.1, forward strand.
GAGGCACCTGAGATGGCCGCAAGCTCTACTCTCTAGCACCGTATCGTATCTCACGCTGTGAATATGACAATCAACTGCTTCTAGTGACCCATCATAGTTGGCCATGATAGTACAGAAGCATCTTATTCACGGCTACAAGCATTGTTTGGTCGTATCGGCGTCGCTACAACGTCGAAGGTGACCTGATGAGGCACCTGAGATGGCCGCAAGCTCTACTCTCTAGCACCGTATCGTATCTCACGCTGTGAATATGACAATCAACTGCTTCTAGTGACCCATCATAGTTGGCCATGATAGTACAGAAGCATCTTATTCACGGCTCAAGCATTGTTTGGTCGTATCGGCGTCGCTACAACGTCGAAGGTGACCTGATGAGGCACCTGAGATGGCCGCCAGCTCTACTCTCTAGCACCGTATCGTATCTCACGCTGTGAATATGACAATCAACTGCTTCTAGTGACCCATCATAGTTGGCCATGATAGTACAGAAGCATCTTATTCACGTCTCAAGCATTGTTTGGTCGTATCGGCGTCGCTACAACGTCGAAGGTGACCTGATGAGGCACCTGAGATGGCCGCAAGCTCTACTCTCTAGCACCGTATCGTATCTCACGCTGTGAATATGACAATCAACTGCTTCTAGTGACCCATCATAGTTGGCCATGATAGTACAGAAGCATCTTATTCACGGCTCAAGCATTGTTTGGTCGTATCGGCGTCGCTACAACGTCGAAGGTGACCTGATGAGGCACCTGAGATGGCCGCAAGCTCTACTCTCTAGCACCGTATCGTATCTCACGCTGTGAATATGACAATCAACTGCTTCTAGTGACCCATCATAGTTGGCCATGATAGTACAGAAGCATCTTATTCACGGCTCAAGCATTGTTTGGTCGTATCGGCGTCGCTACAACGTCGAAGGTGACCTGATGAGGCACCTGAGATGGCCGCAAGCTCTACTCTCTAGCACCGTATCGTATCTCACGCTGTGAATATGACAATCAACTGCTTCTAGTGACCCATCATAGTTGGCCATGATAGTACAGAAGCATCTTATTCACGGCTCAAGCATTGTTTGGTCGTATCGGCGTCGCTACAACGTCGAAGGTGACCTGATGAGGCACCTGAGATGGCCGCAAGCTCTACTCTCTAGCACCATATCGTATCTCACGCTGTGAATATGACATTCAACTGCTTCTAGTGACCCATCATAGTTGGTTCTGATAGTATAGAAGCATCTTATTCACGGCTCAAGCTCGTGTCGCTTGTCTGGCTGTCGCTACAGCCAACTATGGTACAATACCTGAGTTGGCCGCAAGCTCTACTCTCTAGCACCACATCGCATATCGTATCTCACGCTGTGAACACTTCAATCAACTGCTTCGACACATATAAAGAGCTTGTGTAGTACTATATATGCTTCTATACTATCGTTCCCAACGCTAATGGGTCACGAGAAGCCGTTCATTACTCCGTTCACAGCGTTGGATACGTTATTGTGCTAGAGTGTTGCTGGCGGCCAACCCACATTTGTATTGGACCTCATCAGGTCATCCACGATGTACGCTGTAGAATGGCCGATATACATATAAAGAGCTTGAGTAGTGGCATATATCCTTCTGAACTATCGTTACCAAGTATAATGGGCCACTAGAAGCTGTTCTTTGCTCCATTCACAGCGTTAGATACGATATATATGGTGCTAGAGTGTTTCTGGCGGTCATTCGAAATTGTAATCGTACCTCATCAGGTCACCTACGAGGCTTTAGCATGTCCGATACAGTGTCAAATAGCTTGAGTATTTTAGCGACAATTTTTCTTTTTAGTTGATGTTGAAGTCGCTTTAACTATGGAATACCCCTAGACTCTCTCTCATCTGAGCGTGTTCTTCTTGTCCTTCTTAATCCTCTTCCTTGACATTTTTTGTGTGCACTTTCTGCAGTATGGACTTTGATTTTTCCTTTCTTCGTTTATCCTGTGACATCCGCACTGACAACAAACCGTGAATACAATGTTCACCAGTGTTGGTTTTGTGGCCTTCTTTCTGTTGGCCTGAAATGTGATACTGTCTATCTCAGCAAGTTTCATCAAGCCTCCGAGTTTGGATAAGTCTTTATCAGATGCCTCTTCCTCTGGCTGCAATTGTTGAAATCTATCCATCACTAGTTGGGTGAGCGTATCCGCTTTCGGTAGCAGATCCTCTACCGTCTTAACCCTCTTCTTCTTCTGGCCAGTTTGGTTGTTGGTAGTATTCTTTGACTTAGGTGGCCTGCCACGTTTTTTTGGTGCAATGTGTGGTAATTGAGAGGAGTGCTAAGTACTCCTGCGTCGAATGCGGCAGTGATGTTGGTAGGAGTTGCTGGTAACGTTGTGTAGTCTGTAAAATGGCGACGGTAAGTCATGTCAACATCATCATCAGTTTGGATGATGTTATTGCTAAAGTAATCACACATCCTGGACCACTTTATTAAAGAGATGGTCATTAGAGACGCCGCGTTCCCTGTCTGCGATATGTAGGCGAAGTGGAACTGACTGTAAGGCGTTGGTGCACGCACGTATCTACCATGCTCAATGTGTATGTTCAATGGGCACGAACAGTTTTTGTAGATTTTCATCACTTCTGCCTCGATACGAAGATGTTTAATGGCATCCTCTTCCGTCATCCAAACCCCGTCTGGGCAAAGCGATGATGAATCGGATGAAGCGGCCATACTTACTTATTGATGTAGACGAAATAAATATGGTGCCTGATAGAGCCGTTGGCATAGACAATGGTGGGAGCAGTGCTGAAAGCTGAAGGAACACCAAATTCAAAATTCAAATGGTGAGGTACATAAAGTGTTTCATACTCCATCATACCATAACGAAATCTATTGGTACTCCTACTCTTTACCCTAACCATTGCGGAGGAGTCCCAGTTTATCGTTACCTCTTACTAAAGTGAAAAACGAAGTCGAGTCAATAACTCACCATCTCCCCTCCCGTCGGCAACATCACGTTGGCACTACGAAGGTGTGTAGGCTTTTGCGTTGTACCATGGTGGTGGATGGATCGGCTGTTTAAGGTGCCTTTAGCCTTATAATTATGATGTCGTCATGAAGGGCATTGACCACCGATGACAGCTTCTGAAATTTCCCGGTCGTTTTTGAGAGATTCGGCGTAGAGTTAGTTGAACTCACAAGATGTGCATTAATCACCATGACGTGTCTTATGGGGGATTACTATGCTACGCCAAGTAGAAGCGGAATTATCAGACTGTCATGACATACATATATTTGTGTGGTGATGCTGGTGGTGGCGGTGTTATTATACGTTCTTATGATGGATGATATCTATCAAACATCTTTTGCCTCGAAACTGCTTTCTCACCAACTCCCCTCTACTTCTTTCCAAACAACAGCTATTATATATTCAATTTTCATATACAATGGGATTCTCACGTTACGTCGAAGTTGGCCGTGTCGTCCTCATCAATTACGGACCTGATGCTGGCAAGCTCGCCACTGTTATTGACATTGTCGATCAGAACAAGTGCTTAGTTGAGGGACCTGAGGAAATCACTGGCGTCCAGCGTCAAGTCATCTCCTACCGACGAATTGCCCTTACCGACCTTACTGTCAATATCCAACGCAGCGCCCGCGCGAAGTCATTGAAAGCAGCATGGAAGGAGGGAGATACTCTTGCCAAGTGGGAGGGATCCCAGTGGGCCAAGAAGCTTGCGTCCAAGAAGACCAGGGCTGGATTATCAGATTTCGATAGGTTCAAGGTTATGGTTGCCAAGAAGCAAAAGAGCAGGATTATTGCCCAGAAGATGAAGGAGCTTAAGGCATAAATAATACACAAAAGTAATAATGTTTAATTATAGAAGAACAGAACGACGTGTTTCGTCAGATATGTGGGACCCCACCAGCAAGACTTTTACTCAAACACGTCAAACAGTTAACAAACTCTTCGGTGTACACTTATTTCTTATATTAGAGAGCAGCATCTGACCTAATTAATTATTATCAATCGGTTGCTCTTCCTGGTTGGGCTTCACTTCTTCTTCTGGAGAGGTCGTCGATGTCGACAAAGGAGTCTCAATCATAGTGACAGCACTGTCAAGAACAACTTTCTCATCATCACTGTCCTCTTCGTTACGGTATACGATCTCATCCTCAACCTTCTTCGATAAGCCAAGGAAGTCAGCATCTGGACAAATCTTGTCGAAGATTCGTTTTGCTTCCCTGAAAGCCGAGTCACATGTGATCGATTGTGTATCTCGGTAAGCAATGTGTAATCCAGTTGTTTGACTGTTCTCCGTGATATTATTGGGAGAGTCAGAAGTGAAGCTGAAGGAGACATGGTGACATTCTTCAACTGACGAAGCCTCTTCATTAGTAGAAAGATGGCTTTCAATCAGATGTTGAACAGCTTGACCAAGGGTTTCATCAAACACATCATGCGAGTCACAGTCTTCTGGAGAGGTCATCGTGAGATGCAGAACAGTGTATTGCTTTCCTCGCGGCGATACGCAGACGCTATCATCGAACGCAAGCACATGAATCGCTGACTGATTTGATAAGCCACGTGTTCCAGGAGGGATTATAATTGCATACCGCTGCTCTGTCTCGGAAGAGTTGTCAGTATCATTTTGCTCTCGTTCAGCCTTGACTAGCTTTCCTCTCAAAATGCTTATTCTTCTGTACGTTCTAGTTCGAACCGCGTTCCGTACCACAGATGGATCGATCATAGTACTAGGTACAATGACATGCTCGCATAAAATCTCTTGATCGAGGCCATCTTCGAATCCTGCAATTCCTTCACCCCCAAGGACAACTCCACTAACTCTAGGAGAATCCTTCTCCAAAGTTATTCTCAGAGGAGGGCGACGAAGCATGTAGGTCGAACCATATACAGCTCCACTCCTGCAAAATGCCTGACTCAACTCGCCACTCCCATACATGGCAGTGAGAAATGCAGTATTACCAAATCTCCCCAGTGCTGTGACATGTAGAAGCAAGTCTTCCACTCCATCTTTTGTTGAGTATTTGGATACACGGGCCATTGCATCACTCATTGGTCCATTATTTGCATCATTCGTATTGTAGCCAAAGGGGCTTAGTGCCAAAGCATATACGACGACCACTGCAAGTCTGTCGGGTAGCTTCACCACAGTCCGTAAGAAATCTGAAAAGCTGACACCATCACGCACGCATCGAATTAAGGACTCCATATCCGAAGACGATGGCGTCGCCTTGTTCTGTGGACGAGATAAAGCGCGTCCACGATGAAGATGTCGTTCATTAACTGACTGAATGGCATCATCTCCATTGTTGTTTGTGGAAGTGGGTTTTCCATTGGCCGAAATTTCTTCCTCTTTATCGTTCAGAGCATCATCGTCATCCTCAGCAACCTCTGTTGACTGTGATGCCATTACCATTCCGTAATCTGTTATTAACTGTAAAAATTTCATGAGACGGCGCTTGTCAACTGGAGAAAGAAGCTTGGAACGGAACACATCCGCCTTGGAACATGGCACTCTGTATGAGACCAAGGGTTTCTCATTTGATGCTTTTATCATCAACTTTCTCAGTTGTATCTCCCCTCTTATTTCGATGCCTATTCACTTTCCGAGAGGTGGATTTTGTTGAATCATCCTCAGCCATGAGGACAAACAATCCTTCGACACTCTTGAATTCTAAATAGTCAGACACGCCACTTTTGACCATACCCTCCACGGCATCTCCAGAGGCATAAAGAAGACAAGGACTAATATCCAACGAGAACCCATCCACTTGATCATCATCTATGTTATTGCTTGGTGCAGGAGCCTGTAAATTATTATTTGATGCATGACTGCTGTCTTCACCCCCTTCACCGTCAACCGCATCATTGTGAATAGCAAGCTTTTCTATCTTTGATTCAACTGTATCGTCTTTGGCCACCACATCCGCACTAGTTGTTTTGTCATTAGTTTGCCCAAGAATGGTTTGGGAGTGTAATCTCAATGACGCATATTTTTCTTTTGGCAAAATTGAGATGAAATTTGTTTCGCTCTCTAAGACACCATCACTGACATCCGCCACTGCATCAATATTATTATCTTCCTGCCGTTGATTTTCCATACATTGTTCAACAAATAAGTCCAAAGTCCCTCCCCCATACAAAACAGCATCAAAGCCACCGTACCAGTCATTCCCATCGCAATGCAACACTTTTTTGCCAGCCCGGCTCAATGCCGATGAAAGAATGGACTGAATTAAATCTGTACCGCAAATGATGACATCGTACACATCTTGTGACGTCTCTGCCATTTTGTTTGAGAAGAATGGGCTCTGCCTCTTGATAATGCCCGCCTCCACCTCTCTAGAATCACTGCATGCAACAAGAAGCAAGAAGAGATGATGCAGATGCAGAGGGCGAGGGCGAGGGAGGAGGGAGACAGAAGCAGCGAAGAGAAAGCACTACACGGAAAGAAACAAAAGAGAGAAAATGAGTGAGAGAAGTATACTTTTATCCGGTTTTGACTCAAGACTCAAGTACCGTGTCGTAAGAGAAGAATACCGTGACTCAACACTTGATAGAGACTTACTTTTAGTAGAAGCATGGGAACCTGGGGTTGACTCTGCGCGTTTTTTGCTAGCGAGCGTTTCGTTCGACTTGTTGAATTGAAATTTGTCTTTTGTGACGTCACATGCAGCAGTATTCCGCGAACCTCACCACTCACAGCGTGTCAGCCGCATCGAGCAGCTTACGCGCGGACACAGACGCGCATGAGCGCGGCTGACACGCTGTGAGTGGTGAGGTTCGCGGAATATCCAGGCTTCGTGCGGACTGAGCTTTTCCCTACCTTGCCGCGCAGGGCCAGAGCTTAACCCAGAATTCTGCCAAAAGTTTTGTCTGACTGTCTGACTGTCCGTCCAGTAGGGGAAGTTACTAGGTACCATACTGTCCAGGCTTCGTGCGGACTGAGCTTTTCCCTACATACCTTGCCGCGCGCGCAGGGCCAGAGCTTAACCCAGAATTCTGCCAAAAGTTTTGTCTGACTGTCTGACTGTCCGTCCAGTAGGGGAAGTTACTACCATACTGTACGTGTATGTGTAAGTTCTGTATCCAATAATGTGAGTAGGCTAGACAAAGTCATAGTAACTTACGTGAATTTCTTGAGACTGCGCAGGAATGCAAGGTATTGGTATTTTTAAGTATATATATTATTTTTACATATGTACCTACCTCGTAACACTTTACACCCTTGAGATTTTATGTTTCTTGTTTCTGAAAAATATCGCTGATTTGGAGATGCTGTCTTTTCTCGTTTCTTCAAAATTATCGCCGATTTCGTCACCCTTTTTTTGACAAGCCTCATCACAATCCACATCCACCGATGTGTGGCATGTGCAGCACAGCAAATCAACAATAATACCACTAATAGTAAGTCTAATAACAATCCCAATCGCTCTCTGGACCCAAATTTCATGTAGATTCCTTTTCTGCACTCCTCGAAATGGTTGCTGCAGTGACTACTGCCGTATTAATACATAACTGTGACACTCTGATTTCTCACATGCAGCTGCAGCATCACTAACCATCACCCCATAGAACCAACTTCATCATGGGGACTGCTTGTACTCCTCCCAGGAAATCACTACCTAAAAGAGTTGCCCCAAAGTCTCCAAAAACACCACAGACGCCATCAAGCAATAATGAACTTTCTCTCACCATGCAGTGGGTAAAGGGAGATGTCTGCCTCCTCCGAATTGTGCGTTCTTCTGATGGCGCAGCAGCCTGGACCTTTAAATTGAAAAATGCTATTGGAGAACTTATCGATCTAGGCATTGCATCTCTTGGGATGGCTTCAGTTCTTGATACCAAAGGTGTTCTTTTGAGGAATTCCAAGAACTATGGTGTAGTACAAGGTGTCTTATTTACAGTCGAATTGGAGGGTGATGAAACTGATGAAGTCAAGAGGCAGATAATCCATGAGATCGCTGAGAAGATTGGTGACCTATATTGTAGGGTAACCAAGCCATACTCAAATGCTACCACCAAAGCAACGCCATTCTCTTATCGAGTAGGTTATTGTGACATGAGTGAAAAATGTCTCGACCAAATTGTATCATTCAATGACACTGCTCTTGCCGTTGCCAGGATGTATCATGACTATCTTGCAAACGATTCCTTTGAAAAAGATGCTCAAACCATTATTGGCACATTTTTTCACAGCCAGGATAAAGATGACTTTGATAAAGCAAAAGCAGAAGTACTCAATGCTTATGAGGCTTGTGTCAAACATGAATAGTAGTGATGTGTTGTAGAATTAATTTCTTAAACTTTCATGTGCCCCACTCCCCACCGTGCTCAGTCTTCTTGTTCATCATGCAGCTGTTCAAGATAATAGAAGCCTGAGCTGCACTTTACACCCATTGAGATTTTATGTTTCTTGTTTCTGAAAAATATCGCTGATTTGGAGATGCTGTCTTTTAAGATATTAGAAGCCTGAGCTGCTGCGTACAATTGCGTAGTGTGACGTCACAAAAGACAAATTTCAATTCAACAAGTCGAACAAAAGATTTTACGCGCAGAGTCAACCCCAGGTTCCCATGAGACTGCGGGAAAGGAGTACGTAGCGCTAAATACGGTACTAGTACTTAAGTACATATTGTTACGTATGCAGTTTACTTTCTCGCCAAAAGTAAACTGCAGGCAAAACATTCGGTGATGAACTGAATGTTTTGCCTGCAGTTTACTTTTGCTAGATGAAATGAACGCACTTTACTTTTGTTACATGAGATGTACCCTATTTAGCCGCAATTAATTGAATGAAGGAGCCACCACCCTTCCGAACCACCACCTGCATTATCTCTGCAGTCCCTCGCCCTGTTGCTGCTGCTGCACCTCGATTTGCTCGACCGGTGCCGTCGTAGGATGAGCGAAAATACGGTGACGCCGATATTATTCGTCGAGGCTGTGAATTCATATTCCAACTTTGCTTTCGTCATCCCGTTCAGCAATCCAGCTAGCCGTCGTTGGGTATTATTGGAGTTATCTTGGGGTTATTGTCAGAATTAAAATAATTGAGAACACAAAAGACACCTATAATGAGAATTTTCACTTTTCGACTCGACTACTTTTTTAACCAGCAACCATCATGCCGACTTCCAATTCAATCAATAAAAATCATCCGACTATGATACCGGCAACATAAATATTGTAGCAGCAAGGGTCTTTCGGATCTGTTGCCTCTTTTTTTGCAAATGCCTCCGAAAATATATTGATCGATTAAGTTTCCAAAAAGGGGCAGCAGATGATAACTTCACCAACCCGTTTCCATTTTTTCCCATCGACACCACTCGGTGAACAAGATGTTGAAGATGACGATGATGACCACATTTGACAATATACACTTGCATTGACCACCGTTCATGGCCACTAATTCATATTCTATCATATTTAAACATATACCGAATGGGGTAGCAATAGCGGATGATCGTAAACCTCCCAAATCGCCCCTATTCACTACAAATCCGTACCCATCACTATTGTCGACGTAGATTAATGCCATCATACAATCCATACGACCAAGTAATAATCGACAAAATGAGTTCTCAAGCAATCATAAGAGCGTATTTGATACTGGACCACGACAAGCGGGTTGTTATTGCCGTGTATCATGGAGAATATCGTCTTTTGTGCTCAGAAATGTTATATATGAAGACTCTTCACAACATGACAATAACATCCAAATCATCAGAGAAAGACCTCTCCCACTCGATCCTGCTGTATGGTCCAACGTGTGCCATATCAAATAAGACGCAATGGCGCGGCTATGTTGGTTATCCAGTCAGTAACCTCTCTATTCGGCTTAAAACGAGGTATTTGTCGGCATGGGGGCGGGTAACTTTGTTCATCCATTTCATTCTGAAGGAGACGAAATTGATAACACAACACGAGAGGAAGCCAGAACGGCTGCATCAATATTATAATCGGCAAGCGCTTATGGGCTGTGATTAATTGAGAGGATTGTTAGATTGGCACCGATGATTGGATCTAAATCGAACTCCTGCGCTTCATTCAAAAACCAAACTGTATTATCAACTGTCACTGGTCCCATCGAGGTAATATCGATGTATCACTATAGTTGATGGTCATATAGAGCATAAGCTAATTAGTTACATATAATCAAGCTTCATCTCAATCTTGATAGAAAGAGTTCATTAAGTTATTATTTGAGCACAAAGTAAAGCCTAGGCTCTTTAAAGTGACAGTTGGATACATTATATTATTTAACTATGCATCTTCTTTTATTTCTTGGTTATATCTTGTCCAAGCGGTTTATTTCATGCTATTCTGTGGACACAACAGAATCTAATGACATGTCGTTCCTCTTAACTATCAACCTAGGCATTGGATGAACGTCTGCTAAGACTCGCGCTCCACTGCTTTTCTCTTCCGTTCCTCTCCATGCCAAAAAGAACATAGTCATTTGGTTGTACTACCCTCAAAAGATAGAATGGTGGATGGAAGAGATGAAACACAATCAACTTTCAAGCCGCTGATATGTCGACTATAATATCTACAAGAAGGCGTTGACAATGAAGCATCAGCTTTCCATACATCGCAGCAGATATCAGGCGATACCCCATGAAAATGCATCCAATGACGGCTAGCTGGATTGCTGAACGGGATGACGAAAGCAAAGTTGGAATATGAATTCACAGCCTCGACGATATATCGGCGTCACCGTATTTTCGCTCATCCTACGACGGCACCGGTCGAGCAAATCGAGGTGCAGCAGCAGCAACAGGGCGAGGGACTGCAGAGATAATGCAGGTGGTGGTTCGGAAGGGTGGTGGCTCCTTCATTCAATTAATTGCGGCTAAATAGGGTACATCTCATGTAACAAAAGTAAAGTGCGTTCATTTCATCTAGCAAAAGTAAACTGCAGGCAAAACATTCAAGTTCATCACCGAATGTTTTGCCTGCAGTTTACTTTTGGCGAGAAAGTAAACTGCATACGTAACAATATGTACTTAAGTACTAGTACCGTATTTAGCGCTACGTACTCCTTTCCCGCAGTCTCCATGGTAGAAGAAAAGAGAAAAGTACTATCTACTTGGACATGCTCGTGTCGTGTCGTCGGCGATCGGCGAGGAGGTTGAGAACATTTTTTACAACCCCGCCGCCTCTCTAGCTGGCATGAGCAAAGCACATAGGGAACAGTCCTATCCACATCCACAGTGGGGAGAGAGGAGCTGCCAATCAGGCGCAGTCATTTACAAAGGCTTGGCTATGGGTGTGATGGGAAGAAAGGAGGCGGCCACCGCCAAGAATAATAAGAAGCGCTTGGGCTTCGGTTTGAAGTTGAAGAGCGACACATTTAACAGTAATCTTGATGCTGCTTCCAATTCATGTGACTGCGAAGAAGCCCGCGACGATAACATCACTTTCTCTACTGATACTGAGGAGAATGCTGAATATTTGCAGACAAGAGATGGCGCTGCAGAAGAAGAAGAGAAGAAGATTTCAATGTCAATGTACTTGATGGAAACAGATTTAGCTGTGCCCATAATGGAGGGTTTGTTGCGAACAGATTCAGCTGTGCTAACACAGTGGGGTCTGATAGCGCTTCTTCAATCAAGACATTATTGAAACCCATTACTTCGCTACTAGAATGTGGACAAGCTCATGCAGCGGACTATGGCATTTTTGAACCTGCAGAGAAAATGAGTAGCAAAATTCCATCCATCGCACAGATTTCTCAGCTGCAGATTTCAGACCATGCCTTCATCAAGAGATCAAATGGCGTCTGGACTTACAGCACTGTCCTTGAAATTGGAAAGGATAGCATTGCATTTTCAGTGGATGAGTTTGGCAATGAAAAAAACATCACAAAGCATCGTTGGTTATCAAACATCCGCCAAGTAAAAAGTGCCGAGGACGAGGAAGATGTTGAATCCACAGTAGCTGAAGAATACAGCATGAGCATAAGCTCATCTGGCTCAGACGATTACTCGGAAGATGCTAGTCCCGCTGCTAGTCCATCAGCTGCCGATAGGAAGGCACAACTCAAAGCAAAGGTAGAAATGAAAAAGATGGACTTGAAAGCCAAAAAGATGGACTTGAAAGCCAAGAAAAAAGATATGAAGAGGCAAGCTCAACAGGCAAAAGCCGCAGCAGCTGAGGCCAAACGCAAGGAGCGGGAGGCCAAACGCAAAAGCGCTCAACAGGCAAAAGCCGCAGCAGCTGAGGCCAAACGCAAGGAGCGTGAGATGAAAGAAGCACAAGAGCTTGAGGTAAAACTTCGGTTGTTAGCTCTCGAAGAGCACAATATTAAGAAGAAGGCAGAGGTTGAGAAAGAGAGGCTAAGGATCCTTGAAGTAAAGGAAGCAAAGAAAATGGCAGATCTTGAGAAAAAGAAGAAGAAGAAGCTAGCTAAGAAAGAAGCAGATCTTGAGCTGAAGAGGCAGCGGGCAGAAGAAAAGATGGCAATGGCTCAAGAAGCTCAAGCAGAAAAGGAGGCAAAGGTCGAAATGAAGAAGCTGCAAAAAGCCAGGCAACACGCTGCAGCACTTGAAGCACAGAGACAAGCCCAATTCATGTTCAAGAATCTCGCCGGCGAATCCTGAAGCTGTGAAAGGTAGATATCTATCTGATTATCTTAGTATATGTATACAACCAATGTGCCTGAGACTGTCAAGGGTGAAGTCAATACTTTTGTTTACGAGTTTATTCTGTGCGAAATTTAGAAAAGGTGAAAGTTAGGCTGTGGTGTTTGTGTAGTTCAATCTAACGTTGAGTAATTCACTATTTATGTAGTATGTATCACTACGAAGCAATTCACACTTGATTATTCCATTATCTTCTTGTCGCTGATTGTCGTATTTGATTGTCCGCACATTCTCTTGTAGAATTTGAAAGTCTCTCCTTCATACTCATACAACACCGATGAGAGCGGATGCTTGTGTGGTCGACTCATGTCATTTTTGACGACTCTCTTGTCCCTTATGTCTTGCGTCATATTAGCCTTATGTTTATGTAGCAGAGCAATCACCCTCTAGCTATATAACAGTAGGTATATGGTAGGAAGCAGCAAATGCTCGCATAAAATCTCTTGATCGAGGCCATCTTCGAATCCTGCAATTCCTTCACCCCCAAGGACAACTCCACTAACTCTAGGAGAATCCTTCTCCAAAGTTATTCTCAGAGCATGTAGGTCGATCCTTATACATACAGCCCCACTCCTGCAAAATGCCTGACTCAACTCGCCACTCCCATACATGGCAGTGAGAAATGCAGTATTACCAAATCTCCCCAGTGCTGTGACATGTAGAAGCAAGTCTTCCACTCCATCTTTTGTTGAGTATTTGGATACACGGGCCATTGCATCACTCATTGGTCCATTATTTGCATCATTCGTATTGTAGCCAAAGGGGCTTAGTGCCAAAGCATATACGACGACCACTGCAAGTCTGTCGGGTAACTTCACCACAGTCCGTAAGAAATCTGAAAAGCTGACACCATCACGCACGCATCGAATTAAGGACTCCATATCCGAAGACGATGGCGTCGCCTTGTTCTGTGGACGAGATAAAGCGCGTCCACGATGAAGATGTCGTTCATTAACTGACTGAATGACATCCCCTCCATTGTTGTTAGTGGAAGTAGGCCGCAATTTCTTCCTAATTACATATCGTTCAGAGCATCATCGTCATCATCAGCAGCAACCTCTGTTGACTGTGATGCCATTACCATTCCGTAATCTGTTATTAACTGTAAAAATTTCATGAGACGACGCTTGTCAACCAACTGGAGAAAGAAGCTTGGAACGGAACACATCCGCCTTGGAGCATGGCACTCTGTATGAGACCAAGGGTTTCTCATTTGATGGTTTTATCATCAACTTTCTCAGTTGTATCTCCCCAGGTTTGATCATTTTCATTTTGCCAGCCGGCTCAATGCTGTGAGAAGAATCAGCGCATAATGATGTCTCATGCATGACACTCATTATTTGTGCGTTCTCTGACTTTGTTGAACTGATAGAGAGACGGACGACAAAAGAGAAAATAGAGACCAAACTTCACCTTACCGCACGAGAGAAGTGTATTGCTGCTTTTACACTCGTTGAGAAGACTGAATGAAGACGACAGGATGGGTGTCGCAACTCGCCTCCGCCAAAATATGCTACGTGGGAAGAACCTATTTTCGTGTCGGCGAGTGCGTCGATGAACAGACGCAAAGAGGTTTTCTTCCCAACCGGTAGCATATTTTGGCGGGAGGCAGTTGCGACACCCATCCTGTCCGTGGCTCCCTTTTACGCTTTTCTCTCATGTACATACAATAAGGTAATACGGGTAATACTTTGGCTAAAAAAACACTACACGCGCTATTTAAACTCGCTCTCTCACTCTCAGATTAGGTGCCCCTTCCTTCTCCCCTCCGACGACGACCGGGGTTTCGATGCATTTGACGAGGAGCTTGGATGCCTGTGAATCATGTCATCTGAACAGATGCGCAAAAGTAAGCCTGCTGATACTGAAACTTACTCATCACTCCTGCCTTGGATGATGAAGCGTTAAACATCTTTAAAGGGGACTTTATCTACACATTACTGTAACAGCAACATTCTATGCGGCAGATGGCATCCTTCGAGCCATCATATGGTTTAGAGCTGAGGAAAGTAGCAGCTACTGTTGCTTGGAGTGAAATCGTCCTTCACTTTACGTTTCATTGCTGTAAAATAATGAAGGGCTCGATCCTTTCTTCAACACTGCATCTTTACCAAGCTTGCTGGTTGATGATGCTGTGCTTCCTCTCTTTCTTTGACATTCTACTCCGTGCGGCGGACAGCCACCTCGTCTATGTCCTTGCATCTTCCTCCTGCCTTCTTCTCGGCTTGAGCGGTGTTAGTTACCTGTAGCAGGAAGTACCTAGGTACCTACTGGCTCGGAGCCGAGAACACCTTGCCCGCCTTCAGCCTTCATCAGCATTTTTCATTTTTTGACCGGAACCTGCACCATGACCTACCATGACAGAATATCTCAGCATGGGAAGGAAGCGCAACCAAGGGAAGGCAAGGAAGGCAGCCAAAGCCATGGCTAGGGAGGCGGCGGAAGAAGTACGACAGAGGAACAATAATGACCAAATGACCAACGGGCGACAGGAATCGCTGGCAGCGCAAACCCAGCAGTTGCATGTCGGTAATGCGTCGCGACATTGGTCATGCAGGCATGGCTTCGATCCTCTTTTCGAGAAAGATATTTGCTTTCAATACGTGAAAGCATTTAGAGGAGCATATAATTACAAAAATCGTCAAGACGGTGGTGCAAAGATTTTGGATTGCCTCGTAGCAGCTAAAAATGCCACGAAGGATAGATTTGCCGACGTGTGGAATGATTCTGCCAAGATGGAAATCGTTATATCAATATTGTTGTCTATGGGAACGCAACGTATTCTGGAAGGCAATTATGACAGTGCTCGTAATTTTGCTTTATTTGCTAGGTACCTGGAACAGTGTACCGCAGTCGGGTTGAAACAGACTCAAGCTCTAGTAAATTGGCCAAAAAATTGAACAGGTAAGCAATCCATTGGAGATGCACATGCTTGTCAAATTCTTCAGGAGGCGTATTCCATGCAAGTGCCTTGACAAGAAATACAAGGAAGTGAAGGATACTGCAAAGTTGGGCTTTTGCTACAACACAGAGTGCACTATTCCTAACGGGCAAGTAGAACGTGGCAAAACATTTTATTGCAGTCGATGTCGATCTGAAACTTATTGTTCCCGTGACTGCCAAAAAGCTGACTGGATAAACCACAAACAATACTGTGACACTTATGTTGCTGAAATCGCTAAGTTTGAGGCCAAGAAACAACAACAACAACCACAATCATAATGCACTACAACATGATATTGCATGTGTTCAATTCTCCTATGTGATGTAGAATAAAGATAAAATAGCATTCAGCGCTCTGGAAGAATCATACTAGTCTCCATCCATCCACCATCCACTCTCATACAAACAAACCAATCAAGAATACAACCTTCCCAGGTGGCCTTGACTCGGCATTCTCACAGACACTCAATGGCATTTTTCCACTAAGATATCATTACTGTACAATTTATTTAATATTATTTTACGGCGTTACATTTTCTTCTTAGCATTGTGGAATTGACGTAGCAACTCTTTGGCTCCAAGTGCCACATTCTTTGAAACCTTGCTGGGAGGTGAAACTGGATGAATCAATTGTCTGGAGAATTCATTCGGATCTAAACTGATTGCACGACGGAGACCGAGCCCTCCAATATCTTTGGATTCAAATAATGGACAGGTCAAGCCGTGCTTACTCATACTACTTTCGTGAATGGAATTCTCACTTGCGAACGGAGGTAAGAACTTTCCTCGATTGCTTCCATAGTCAAAGCGAAGAAGTTGAACTTTGGAGAGCATCCATCCGTCTTCGTAGAACTTGTATGTTGGACGAGTTGTGCCTTCGCCACTCTTCCTCTTCCTTTCGACGGCAATCCATTCGGATGATGGTGATGGTTTTTCGCCCTTGGTCCTGTCCTTCATATCAGCTGAGTCTTCAGTTACAACCTTGATCATTTGCCATTCATCTGCATTGTCCGTGGAATGAGTACCACAATTTCAACTGACCGCAAGAGAAGTAGTTGCCGCTTTACACTAAGGCAGTAGAAGAAAAGCACAAGTCGAAGAAAATCACAAGTCGGCGAGGAGGTCGAGGCCATTGGCTATACCACTGAGCTCGCCAGCTGCCGAAGCTGCCGATAGGAACGCACAACTCAAAGCAAAGGTAGAAATGAAAAAGATGGACTTGAAAGCCAAGAAACAAGACATTAAGAGGCAAGCTCAACAGGCAAAAGCCGCAGCAGCTGAGGCTAAACGCAAAAGCGCTCAACAGGCAAAAGCCGCAGCAGCTGAGACCAAACGCAAGGAGCGTGAGATGAAAGAAGCACAAGAGCTAGAGGTAAAACTTCGGTTGATAGCTCTCGAAGAGCTCAATATTAAGAAGAAGGCAGAGGTTGAGAAAGAGAGGCTAAGGATCCTTGAAGAAAAGAAAGCAAAGAAAATGGCAGATCTTGAGAAAAAGGAGAAGAAGAAGCTAGCAAGATAGCAGCTGATCAAGAAGAAAGAAGAACAGATGCTCGCTAAGAAAGAAGCAGATCTTGAGCTGAAAAGGCAGCGGGCAGAAGAAAAGATGGCAATGGCTCAAAAAGCTCAAGCAGAAAAGGAAGCAAAGGTCCGAAATGAGAAGAAAGCTGGAAGAAGCCAGGCAAGAAGCCGCAGCACGTGAAGCACAGAGACAAGCTGAACTCATGTTCGAAAATCTCGATGCAGCACTTGAAGCACAGAGACAAGCTGAACTCATGTTCCAAAATCTCGATGCGGTAGTGGTGGCCGGTGGAAGCTCCCCGAGCTGTGAAAGATACAACCAATGTGCCTGAGACTGTCAAGGGTGATGTCAACACTTTTGTAGACGAGTTTTTTATGTGCGAAATTTAGAAAAGGTGAAAGTTAGGCTGTGGTGTTTGTGTAGTTTGTAGTTCAATCTAACGTAAAATAATTCACTATTTATGTAGCATGTGTCACTACGAAGTAGCATGTAGTATGTATCACTACGAAGCAATTCACGCTTGATTATTCCATTATTTGCTGTTGTCGTCTTTGATTGCCCGCACATTCTCTAGTTGAATGTGAAAGTCTCTCCTTCATTCAAACCGATGAGAGCGGATGTTTGTGTGGTCGACTCTGTCATTTTTTGCTGGCTCTCTTGTCCCGTCTTGTGTCTAGAGAGCCTTTTAGCAGATCAATCACCTCTATTGCTTTTAGCAGTAGGCTCTACTTGCGGGTAAGTACGTACGTAGGTAGGTACGTATTTAGGTAGAAGCAGCAGCGCGTGTAGCACTCTTGAGCAGGAAGACCCCCGATGACTTGAGGCCTTGAGTGTGTTCAGTGCGAGTTTAACGCGCACTGCACCAGAGGCCTCATTTTTGCGATCCAACGCAAGAAAGCGGTACCCATCTGTCACATCATCAAGGACAGACGGCTTTCCGAGTGTCCCTGCGAGTGTCCCTCCGAGTGTCCCTCCGAGTGTCCCTGCGAGTGTCCCTGCGAGTGTCCCTGCGAGTGTCCCTGCGAGTGTCCCTACGAGTGTCCCTGCCAGTGTCCCTGCCAGTGTCCCTACTCGCCAATCAAAAGCGGTCTCCTCACCATGATGCCCCAGTAGCTCCCTGCCTTACGCTACCGCTACCAACCTACTGGCTTCTTATAATACCCTCCCACTATTACTATTTATTTCTGATACTGCCTGAGTATTATCTTCTCATTGATGCCTACACAACACAACCACCCCATCATGAATAGATTTGCACGTTTCCATCATCGCAGAAGACATCATCATCGGCCCGGAAATGAATCAGTGGACGATAGCCACAGTTCATCAGGGAGCGAGAGTGTAGATGTAGAATGCATTGATATTTTCTCTTCTTCGTCATCCAGCGAACACCTTGCCACAAAGGAGAGCGACCACTCCTCCTCCTCTTCGTCCGATAATGAATCAGATGAAGAAGAAAGCCTACCCGGAGCCTGGAAAGTGCGCTCTCTGACGAATGAAGACAGCGACATTTCCTCTACGTCTAGCTCTATTGTTGACTCTGATAGTGACGAGGACGTTGACAATAACAAAGAAAATCAGAGTGGTGCTACAATTAGCAGAGTTATTCGAAGTCACAGTCTTTTTACATTATTGAATGACGAAGAAAAGGAAGCACCGCAAGAACTCTCACCCTCATTGCATGACTCGAACCGGCCACTATCTCCTTGGACAAACTGCAGCAGTAAAGCACTCATCATTCAAGATTTAAAGAATGACAAATCATCCATCCACGCGCTAATAGCCTCAGGTTGGGAAACTAATCTTGACGAGCTCTGGAAAAAATACGCTCCACGATATCAACGAAGTAAATTCAAGGGATACATGAAAACCATTATGAGCAATTACTACAAAAATGCTTCAACATCTCAATAAGGACAAACTACAGAAAGTTCAGCAATTCATCAAAAGTTTGGATTCAACAAACATGGCGGAACTTTCTAAGAAAGTTCGTAACTATGAAAAGGAAAAGACCTCACCACCAATGGATCTATCGCAGCAAGTGATACTCACACCAACAATGTCATTCTTCATCATCAGTTTGTACAGCAGCGAATATTCTTTGCTGCGATTACCATCCCGTAGAGGAAATGTCGCTGTCTTCATTCGTCAGAGAGCGCACTTTCCAGGCTCCGGGTAGGCTTTCTTCTTCATCTGATTCATTATCGGACGAAGAGGAGGAGGAGTGGTCGCTCTCCTTTGTGGCAAGGTGTTCGCTGGATGACGAAGAAGAGAAAATATCAATGCATTCTACATCTACACTCTCGCTCCCTGATGAACTGTGGCTATCGTCCACTGATTCATTTCCGGGCCGATGATGATGTCTTCTGCGATGATGGAAACGTGCAAATCTATTCATGATGGGGTGGTTGTGTTGTGTAGGCATCAATGAGAAGATAATACTCAGGCAGTATCAGAAATAAATAGTAATAGTGGGAGGGTATTATAAGAAGCCAGTAGGTTGGTAGCGGTAGCGTAAGGCAGGGAGCTACTGGGGCATCATGGTGAGGAGACCGCTTTTGATTGGCGAGTAGGGACACTGGCAGGGACACTGGCAGGGACACTCGTAGGGACACTCGCAGGGACACTCGCAGGGACACTCGCAGGGACACTCGCAGGGACACTCGGAGGGACACTCGGAGGGACACTCGCAGGGACACTCGGAAAGCCGTCTGTCCTTGATGATGTGACAGATGGGTACCGCTTTCTTGCGTTGGAGATCACACGGGATCTGAGAACTGTAAAGTAGGATGGGTGTTTGTGTAGTTTGTAGTTCATCTAACGTAAACTAATCACTATTTATGTAGCATGTGTCACTACGAAGTAGCATGTAGTATGTATCACTACGAAGCAATTCACGCTTGATTATTCCATTATTTGCTGTTGTCGTCTTTGATTGCCCGCACATTCTCTAGTTGAATTTGAAAGTCTCTCCTTCATTCAAACCGATGAGAGCGGATGTTTGGTGGTCGACTCTGTCATTTTTTGCTGGCTCTCTGTCCGGCCACGTTCCGGTTAGCGATCAAAACACAGGGTTACTTCACTAACTATATATTTTAGTAGTAAAAATTACCCCTGTTTAGCAAGTCGCTAAACCGGACGTGCCCTCTTGTGTCTAGAGAGCCTTTAGCAGATCAATCACCTCTATTGCTTTTAGCAGTAGGCTCTACTTGCGGGTAAGTACGTACGTACGTAGGTAGGTACAATACGTATTTAGGTAGTAAGCAGCAGCGTGTGTAGCACTCTTGAGCAGTTCTTGAGTACAATACGTTCTTTATTCTCCTCTCGTTTCTTCATCGTTCTCTCAGAACCTACTCGCCGATGTATCCCTTGAGAATGAGAACGTTCATATCGCCAAGAAGAGCACAACCATCACATCCATCATCATCAAACCAAACCAACAACGCAGAGAGGAAGCAAAAATAGGTGCCACAGCTATCATCATGGTGACAGTTGTCAAGCCCAGCCAACCTACGGAGGCTGTTGTTGTGAAAAGAAAAGAGACCGCCGCAAAGGAGTTCTTTGGTTCCCAGAGTGAAAGTTACGAAGAAGCCCGCGACGACGGTAATGATATTGCTAGCGAGAAGAGTGCTGAAGTTGTGCACACAGGAGAGAGCGCTGAACCCGATGATAATACATCAGACGAGAATGTAGTACCTTCCATTCAACAGAATTCACCACGCAGCCCAAAGATATTGTCAAAGACTATGTCAAAGTTGAAGCCATTTACCTCCCCGATGAGAAGAGCCAAGCCTAATCACTTCTTCAACGAGCCTTTTAGCATGTCGTCGCCCAAGAAGATGGCAATGAAAGTGCTGTCGCCACGTGCAGCACCGTCTCCAAAGAAAGCACCAGTGGAAAAGAAGAAAGTTGTGGAAAAAGTGTCTCTCGCGGTAGCTCCAGGTAAACTAGGCCTCTCTCTCAAGATGGACAAACAACGTGGAGGGGCACTGATTGTGAGCATTCACCCACGTTGTGCGTTCCATGGGAGAACCGATGTAGGTGACCGTATTGTGTACATTGATGACCGAAGGGTTAAACACATGGATGACTTCAAAGTGGATAGTGACAAGAAGCGCAATTTTATCATTCGAAGGAGTAAGGAAGTATCCGAGTCTGCATCCAATCCTGCATCAAGTGTTCCAAATGGTCAAGAGTCAAAAGAAAATGTGACCACTGATCCAGACGGCCCTCCGGACGATCTCAGTCATCAATTTTCACTGGTAGAAATGAATTCTTCAGTCACGGAAGGAACATATCCAGAGGAGGAGGAAGAAGATCCAAACACACAAACAGTGCCAGCTCTACTCAGCCCAACTCAATCGTTTGCTTCGAATAGGTCAAAGACTACTCAATGTACCACTCTCACAAAAGAAGAACATGTTTTGAATCAGTTTGAAGCAAACCAAGCTCCCCGTTCGAAATTCAATTGTGCTCAAGGAAACGGCATAGTGAATGAGTTCATTTTGGACAGATTCAGCTGTGCCAACACTGTGAGGTCTGACGGCACCACGTCAATCAAGACATTATTGAAACCCATTGCTTCGCTGATGGAGTGTGGACAAGCTCATGTAGCAGACTATGCAAGTGGTATCTACACGGCTGACATTGTTGAACCTGCAAAGGAAATGAGCAGGGAAGCTCCGACCATTAAACAGATTTCTCAGCTGCAGATTTCAGACCATGCCTTCATCAAGAGATCAAATGGTGACTGGACTTACAGCACTGTCCTTGACGTCGAAAAGAATAGCATTACTTTTTCAGTGGATGATTTTGGCAACGGGAAAACCATCACAAAGCATCGATGGTTATCAAGCATTCGCCTAGTAAAAAGTGCCGAGGACGAGGAAGATGCCGAAGATGATGCTGA
The DNA here is from genome assembly GCA_018806925.1 of Skeletonema costatum. NCBI lineage: Eukaryota > Bacillariophyta > Thalassiosirophyceae > Thalassiosirales > Thalassiosiraceae > Skeletonema > Skeletonema costatum. The sequence goes on from JAHBBA010001151.1 coordinate 139,045, forward strand.
ATCCACAGTAGCAGAAGAGTACAGCATGAGCATCAGCTCATCTGGCTCAGATGATTACTCGGAAGATGCCAGTCCCCTTGCCAGTCCCGTTGCTAGTCCATCAGCTGCCGATATGAAGGCACAACTCAAAGCAAAGCTACAAAAGAAAAAGATGGACTTGAAAGCCAAGAAAAAAGATATGAAGAGGCAAGCTCAACAGGCAAAAGCTGCAGCAGCTGAGGCCAAACGCAATGCGCGTGAGTTGAAAGAAGCACAAGAGCTCGAGTTAAAGCTTCGGTTGATGGATCTCGAAGAGATAAAACTCAAACAAGAAGAAGAAGTTGAGAAAGAGAGAATGGCAGATCTTGAGGAATTTAAGAAGAAGAAGCTCGCCAAGATAGAAGCCGATTATGATGAAAAGAGGAGGAAGAAGCTAGCTAAGAAAAAAGCTGCTCTTGAGCTAGAGAAAGAGGTTGAGAAAGAGAGGCTGAGGATCATTGAAGAAAAGAAAGCGAAGAAAAAGGCAGATCATGAGGAAAAGAAGAAGAAAGAGGAAGCAAAGGTCGAAATGAAGAGGCTGCAAAAAGCCAATCAACAAGCCGCAGCACTAGAAGCACAGAGACAAGCTGAACTTGTGTTCCAAAATCTCGAGGCGACCATGATGGCGACTGAGATTTCTAAAAAATTTCAGTCAAGTTGAATGAGACTGTAAAGGGGGTATCAGCATTTCAACTTGTTTCACGTTTGTGCCTTTGAAAGTAGGTTTAAGTAGGTATTTGTATGTTTAATCTACGTTGAGTAATTCACTATTCAGCATGTATTGTTCTCTACTAAGCAATTTACACCTGCTTATTACATTATTTAATCTTCCCTGATGATTGTCCGCACATTTTATGTAGAGTTCGAAAGTCTCTCCTCCATAAAACCGATGAGAGTCCGCCCGCCGCGGTTTAACTGGCATCTCGCCTGGTGGGTGTGGTCTATCCATACATATTCTGACTGTGTCGCCCCTTCCTCTTGTGTCTGGCTTTGGCCGCCTCAGAACAAACCCCTCTCCTTACTTAGTTAAATGGCATGGTAGATAGAGGAACAGGTATTTATCGCAGCGCCGATACTGAGCAGGTTCTTGAGTACTAATGTTCTCCAATGCAAGAAAAGAGAAAAGCTTCGTTCTCATTTTCTCATGAAACACTCGCCAAAGAATAAGAACGCGAATGCCCTCGCCAGAGCCTGCAACATGCAACCACAACTCAGGCAGAAAGCAGAAACAGCAGCAGAACCAGCAGCAGAAACAGCAGACCCCTCCGTTCGTTCACCTCTAGTGCATCTCTACAATGGTGACAGTTGTCAAGCCCAGCCAACCTACGGAGGCTGTGGGTGCGGGAAGAAAAGGGGAGTTCTTTGGTTCCCAGAGTCAGAGTAAAAGTTACATGGATGATGAGGCTTCTTCCTACGAAGAAGCCCGCGACGACGGTAATGATATTGTTAGCGAGAAGAGTATTGAAGTTGTGCACACAGGAGAGAGCGCTGAACCCGATGATAATACATCAGACGAGAATGTAGCACCTGCTTCCATTCAACAGAATTCACCACGCAGCCCAAAGATATTGTCAAAGACTATGTCAAAGTTGAAGCCATTTACCTCCCCGATGAGAAGAGCCAAGCCTAATCACTTCTTCAACGAGTCTTTTAGAGCATGTCGTCGCCCAAGAAGATGGCAATGAAAGTGCTGTCGCCACGTGCAGCACCGTCTCCAAAGAAAGCACCAGTGGAAAAGAAGAAAGTTGTGGAAAAAGTGTCTCTCGCGGTAGCTCCAGGTAAACTAGGCCTCTCTCTCAAGATGGACAAACAACGTGGAGGGGCACTGATTGTGAGCATTCACCCACGTTGTGCGTTCCATGGGAGAACCGATGTAGGTGACCGTATTGTGTACATTGATGACCGAAGGGTTAAACACATGGATGACTTCAAAGTGGATAGTGACAAGAAGCGCAATTTCATCATTCGAAGGAGTAGCAAGGATCTGCATCCAATCCTGCATCAAGTGTTCCAAATGGTCAAGAGTCGAAAGAAAATGTGGCCACTGAGCCAGACGGCCCTCCGGACGATCTCAGTCATCAATTTTCACTGGTAGAAATGAATTCTTCAGTCACGGAAGGAACATATCCAGAGGAGGAGGAAGAAGATCCAAACACACAAACAGTGCCAGCTCTACTCAGCCCAACTCAATCGTCAATGGTCGACCACTAGCCCAACTCATCGAAGCTTCGAATGGTCAGAGACTACTCAACGTACCACTCACACAAAAGAAGAACATGTTTTGAATCAGTTTGAAGCAAACCAAGCTCCCCGTTCGAAATTCAATTGTGCTCAAGGAAACGGCATAGTGAATGAGTTCATTTTGGACAGATTCAGCTGTGCCAACACTGTGAGGTCTGACGGCACCACGTCAATCAAGACATTATTGAAACCCATTGCTTCGCTGATGGGATGTGGACAAGCTCATGTAGCAGACTATGCAAGTGGTATCTACACGGCTGACATTGTTGAACCTGCAGAGGAAATGAGCGGCGAAGCTCCGACCATTAAACAGATTTCTCAGCTGCAGATTTCAGACCATGCCTTCATCAAGAGATCAAATGGTGACTGGACTTACAGCACTGTCCTTGACGTCAGGAGGGATAACATTACATTTACAGTGGATGATTTTGGCAACGGGAAAACCATCACAAAGCATCGATGGTTATCAAGCATTCGCCTAGTAAAAAGTGCCGAGGACGAGGAAAATGCTGAATCCACAGTAGCAGAAGAATACAGCATCAGCACAAACTCATCTGGCTCAGATGACTACTCGGAAGATGCCAGTCCCCTTGCCAGTCCCGTTGCTAGTCCATCAGCTGCCGATAGGAAGGCTGTCGATAGGAAGGCACAACTCAAAGCAAAGCTACAAAAGAAAAAGATGGACTTGAAAGCCAAGAAAAAAGATATGAAGAGGCAAGCTCAACAGGCAAAAGCTGCAGCAGCTGAGGCCAAACGCAATGCGCGTGAGTTGAAAGAAGCACAAGAGCTCGAGTTAAAGCTTCGGTTGATGGATCTCGAAGAGATAAAACTCAAACAAGAAGAAGAAGTTGAGAAAGAGAGAATGGCAGATTTTGAGGAAAAGAAGAAGAAAAAGCTAGCCAAGATAGAAGCCGATTATGAGGAAAAGAGGAGGAAGAAGCTAGCTAAGAAAAAAGCTGAGCTTGAGCTTGAGCTTGAGAAAGGGGTAGAGAAAGAGAGGCTGAGGATCATTGAAGAAAAGAAAGCAAAGAAAAAGGCAGATCATGAGGAAAAGAAGGCAAAGGTCGAAATGAAGAAGATGCGAAAAGCCAAAAAACAAGCCGCAGCACTAGAAGCACAGAGACAAGCTGAACTTGTGTTCAAAAATCTCGAGGCGGCAGTGGTGGCCGGTGAAGCTCCCGGAGCTGTGAAAGAGACAACCAATGTGTCTGAGACTGTCAAGGGCGAAGTCAATACTTTTGTAGACGAGTTTTTTCTATGCGAATGCTGAGATGATAAATATTTGCGTTAGGTTTAGGTTAGGATCAGACTTCATAATTGTAAAAAGAAGAGAAGTCTCAATTAATTATCTCCACCCCACATGGCTTTTGTTTCACTACTTAACATCTCATATTCGATTGGAGTAAATGGTTTTCTTTTAAACCATTTTGATGCATCTTTGCAAGGAACAACGGTAGGCAGCTTAGAACCCTTTTCAAGGCTAATGCAATTGTCTTTTAGCCCAACCTTCAATAGTAGCTCTTCTCCATCATCACTGCTTGGTGTCAACGATACCTCCTTCCCTGAATCAAGATTGCATGTATGAGTGGGAACTTTCTCTGCACCAGTACTGACCCCCCTTCCGTTAATGCACTGGTCTGTGTTCCACGCCCTTAAACTTCCACAGCAACTTCCGTTTTCTAGCCTGTTACTTCCGTGCCACCATTGAGACTGTGGTTGAGTATGAGTGTCTGTGCATTCTTTCAGGACAATCTCATCGTCGTGACCAAAATTCGTCCACCCCAATGTCTTCAGCTCAAGACAGAGTGAAGACCCTTCGACTTCTACAGCTGCAATCTGAAACACTTCTGAAGGAAGAACCCCTGCATCACGATAGATATATTTGAATCTCTGCAAGTACCACTCAAAATTTTCACACGTGAGATCAGAGAAGCTGTCAGTGATACTGGAGGTATCTAAATCTTGCCTTTGCCACCTCTTGAAGCTCGGAAAGCTAAGAGTCTTCTTGTACCAGTCTCCGAGATGTGCCTTTACAGCACGAGCACGGTTCTTCACAGCATCTCCTGCTCCAACCTTGTACTTGGCTTTGGTCTTCTCAGAACCATCTCGCCACATGTGCGCAACGTAAGAATCGGGAGCGCTCACTATCTCCCCACCACACGTCCAGATACGTAAAGATTGGTCAAGATTCTCCCCACCCCATCCTTTCATGCTGGAGTCATAACCTCCAATCTCAAAGAACCACTTACGGCTAATTGCAAGCAGCCCCCCACTCATAATTGGAACGTGGGATGTCTTGTCGTTTGTCCACTGTGATTAATTAGAGAAAGAGAGTTCGAGAAGATGGTTAGTTGCGATTCCTTCAAATCTCAGTGTGTCACGAACCAGTGTTCTCACCTTGAATTCAGCATCAAATGTCAAATAACATTTGCTCATTCCGCTTCCTTTCGCTGGCCTGTGTGGTTGCGTCCAAGTATCAACATTCAGAACAGTGATGACTGGTATCACAGCACGTTTATAATTTTCGCTAATCTCTCTGACATAAGGTACCCAATAATCGATGTCAGGCTTCACATGACAATCAAAGAAAACGATAATATCCCCAGTGGCGGCTTCTGCCCCGGCTTGTTTTGCCCCGATTAGACCAGCTGGTTCATTCAGCCGAACGTATTTGACCCCGAATTCAGCAGCTGCCGCTTCTGACCAAGACTGTTCTAATGGAGGTGCGCTTGCATCATCTACAATCACAATCTCCTTTAGAATCTCTGCAGGAGTTTCATAGAATACTGACTCTGCTGTGCGGATGAAGTAGTCATGCTCAAATCCACAAGGGAGCACCACACTTATTGTGAGGATCGGTTTATCTTTCATACTCTCGGGAAGCTTCACACGCTCTCTCGGAGGCAGATGTATACCGCCTGCCTTTTCCTTTTGCATATTGGCTGCCTCAATCACAGCCTTCATAGACGCCTCAAGTGCGGCCTTCTTTGGTGCTTTCATGCACTTTTGGGTCAACTCTTCGGCGGGAAAGCACTTGCTTGACGTCGCACACCAAGAGCAATCACCATTACACCAATCCCTTCCATTGCCCTGAGGGCACAGCTGACATGTTTTGGCCTTGTGATTACCGCAATTAACCTGTTTGTACTTTCCATTGTGAGGATGCCAAGGATGATGTCGGCCTGTCAATCTCATGAACACATATTTATCCCACCATTCAAAGTCGTGACATTTATTCTTCTTCATGATACTAACTTGCTTCTGAGCAGCAGGGTCAACCTTCCACTCATCGATAAATCGTTGAAACTCGGGCATCAACTTCTCCTGCCCAAACATGCGTTTGTAGTACGCCAGCTTCGCGGGATGATCACCCACATACGTTTCCATGATGCGTAGATTGTTTCGTGTTGTAATGCGAGTAAAATTATCCGCAGGATGCCGCAGCACTATGAAGCGACCAGTGTAGGTTTCATTTTTATAGGCACATCCCAATCGATCAGTCATTTCTTGGGGCAACGTTGGCGGCCAACGTGTCAATGCTCCCCGTCCATCCTTTTCCTTATGCTGACGGTACATATGACCAACACGCGAGCAGGGTACCATGAGCATCCGCCCACCACACATCCACATTTTGAACGCCATTTCCGTGTTCTCACCTCCCCATACATACAATCCCTCATCATATCCACCCAATCTCCAAAATTCATCCCGCCGAATGGCGAATAAACTTCCAGGTCCAAAGGGTGTTTCATATGGTTCTCGCAAATGAGGACTCTCCGCATTGTACTTGAACCCACGTCGTTCTGCCAACTCCTCTTCCGTAAAGTCCTTCGGGTCCAACGGTTCCATATAATCACCAAATCTTTCCACCTGATAACTAAACCAAAATTGATCGTTCACAACCCCATACTGAAGTGGTCCTGCCCCCGCTCCATAATCCTTAGTCCCCAAATCATCAATCACATCAATAGTTTGCATGGTAATCGTCTGAGGATTTTCGACAATGGGTATAGCAAGATGATGATACCACGTGCTACTTTCCATTTCAATATGCGAATCTACAAACATCAATACTTCCCCAGTGGCAGCCTTTGCTCCTGTTAATCGACTTCGGGCACACCCTTCTCTATTGTCATGTTGGATCACTTTCACTTTGGGGGATAGTGACTTGAGATAGTCCCATTCGGCCTCATCGACATTTTTGCGTATATTTGGAGGCAGACCATGATGACCAGGAATGCCATTATCATCCACGACGATCACATCTACGAGTAGATTGGGAGGAGTACGTGCCAATATCGACTCGACAGTAATGGATATCCAATTATCTGGCTCATTCTGCGTGGTAATCACTACACTGACAGTTGGTAATCGCGATTCATCAAATCGATAATGACGACAGATGGGGTTGAAAAAGTGTTTGATACCATTGCCCTTGTTGACTGGTCCTCCCTTGCCTAGGTCACGAAAGTGTTTGTATTTTGGTTTTTGTTCGGGTGTGAGGAAGATGCGTTCAAAGGAGTCATCGGGATCGCTTGCCATGTGCCATACTGGTGTGGGTACTTCGTCTACGCTGCTTTCTTCTTCGTTGTCATCTGTGTTATTGTTGTTGTCGTTGTCGTCGTCATCAGTATCATCATTGCCGTCGGTACTTTCATCATCTTCTTCGTCATTATCATCAGCAGCAGCATTGTTGTTACGGATAGGATCAAACTGTGTCTCGGATTTGTCATTTTTATCAATGACATCATCCTTTGGCAATGATACCATTTTCACCTGCTGCTGTTGCTCATGCTCCTTTTTATCCTTGACGACAATAGATGGCCGATCATTATTCTTCTTCCGAACATATCCATTACCATTCAATGTATTCTTCACCAGCTTTGGCGGAGGAGGAGGAATATTCTTCGGTCGTCCATCCCAATTATTCTTATCCTGATAATTCATTCCCAAATTGACCGCTTTTAACATGCGGAAATAGAGATACATTCCTAATGTGGATATAGTGATGAATGAGAGGAGTAGGATTCGTTTCATGGACATGTGTTGTTGTTGTTGCCTGCTGCTCTGGATGAGCCTCGTGATGAGGCGGAGATGTTTACCATTGTTGTTGTGTGTTGGTTATGTGAGTGCAGTTGCGATATATAACTGCGCAAGAGAGGAGGCTAGTAGAGGATGAACTGCTAGACATGATAGGGCGATGGGCACTGTTTAAGAGCACTGTTGCACCAGCCTATCGACCTACCAGTTGTTGTCGGCTAGCGACTTTTTGCCACGATCTTTTGAGTTTTGAGGGGCCGGCTGGGAGGGCGAAGAGGGGAAGCCAGATTGACTGATTGTGGCTGTATGTGGGCTCGTATCGTGGGCCTTCGGATTTCTGGAAACTTCGGAAGCGTTCGACATGATGAAAAATCTCTGGTAGGCTCGCTGTAGATATTGACTTCCTCCACGCAAAGATCCACAGCTCCATCTCTAGCAACCCAGCTGGAGCATCATCTGTATTCCTTCATATCGTTCTCCATTCGGCCAGCAACATAGAGAAAAATCAGCCTCAGACGCAACAACGCAAGCGATAAAACATCGTTGCGAGCCCAAAACCAAATCAGCCAACCAACATAATATATCAAACAACAATGATCATTCGAGTACGAACCAACATTGGCATCTGGCGAGTAACCATCACCTCACCACCATCCTCCATAACCACCCAAACCATCCTCGATACAATCGCTCAAACACGGCCACACGTAGTCTACGAAGCGCCACTCTCACTCGATCCAAAATGCAGCGAGCCAATTGACACCACTAGACCACTCTGTGAACAACAAGGCGTGCAAATGAGAGATGGACTTATGATTTATTGCAAGGTGGATTCCTCCACTTGTGCCGAAAATACTGTTGGCAACAACAATGGTGGCAATACAAATGACACAACCATGTCCACAACAGCAGCAGCATCAGAACCATCCTCCTCCTCCACAATCACAAAACGCATCATCGCAAAAGACGGCACCATCAAACTAATCCACACCACAGACACTGACCCCTCCAACAACAAATCCGAACTAGGCTTCCGCAAGGGCCTAATGCCCCTCCGCGACATTAAAAAATCATGGACACTCAATGAATTCAATGCCATGGACGACAAGTACAATTTCAAAATTAAACGTCAAGAATCCAGTTTTGTCGGTGTGGAAGGACTGCATTTGGAATCGGGTGCGGTGGAATCGTTTCAGAATTATTTGAGGAGGTTTCAGTTTCGGCAGCAGAGGTTTGGTTATTTGTATGGACGGTTTGTGGAGGAGGAGGAGGATACCCAAGAGGAAGAGGAGGAGGATCGATCGCATTTACGGCAGGGGTGGGGGGCACGCATGCCTCAAAAGAACGAGTCCAAAGTCAAGAAGAATAAAAAAGTGATTGTGGAAGCTATTTATGAACCACCCCAGGAGGCAGATGCGGATGCTGCCGAGGGGTTTGTCATGTTGGACGATGATCAGGAAGAGAATGTGGAACAAGTCGCGTCATTGTTGGGACTGCGTAAGGTTGGTTGGATTGTGGGTCAACCTCCTCGTGAGACTGGGTTTCAGTTCTCAGCTGCCGAAGTGATCATGGCTGCGGAGCTGCAGTTGGAATGTGCACAGGGTGTGGAGGAGACGCCATTTGTGACTGTGCGTTGTACAGTTGGCGATGAAGGGAATGTGATTGTGGAGGCATTTCAGGTTAGCTTGCAATGTATGGAGATGGTTGCCGAAGAAGCATTGGATATTGGACCCAATCCGGGATTTTGTTATGTCAATGAAACCTTTACGGCGATTCAGGAGGGTAAGCCAAGTCCTACGGTTGAGAATAACTTCTTCTTGACGTTGGTGCCTATACATGGATATCAATCGGATATGTTCGTGACGCAATTTCCCTTTGTCAATCGTCCATTTGATGATCGGCAACAGACTCATGATGAGATGAAGAGACAACTTACCAAGAGTGGTCAGGCTGGCTGGACGTTTATTGATTTGCTATCGGACTTTGCTCTCTTGTTGTACTTGTGCAAGTTTTTGGATGTTTCACAGGATATGCCAAAGATTTGTGAGAGCGTGAAAGATAGAGAGGTGTTATTGGATGATGGTTACAAGATTATTATTTCGAGTATGGCTGGTATGGATGGATCGTACTAAGAGAGATAGGGATGGAAGAGATTGCAGAGACGGGCTGGAGGTATAATAGAGAGGGAGACTACAACTGATAATCTAAACTAGTCTGTGATGGAAACTTGTGTCACTATTTTATCATGTCTTGCCAACTAGATCCACATACAACTAATACAACCAAGGCAAGGAAATGAGCGCAACACTCCCATCACTGATTCCACATCAGAATCGGAGAACAAAAGATCATCAACGACGACTTTACTTGGAGGTAGAGGAGGAGCTAGACTGACCGCTGGGAGAGGTGTAAGTGGCACTTCCGCTTCCGCTGTTGTAGTACGTGCTACCGTTGTCATTGGAGTAATAGTACGATCCATTGGAGTTCGAGTAGTGGTAGCTACTTCCTCCGGAGGAGTTAGTCCCTCCAGGGGTGTTGTAGTGGTTTCCTTGGCTGTTAGTTCCGGATGGCATGGTGATGGTAGCTTGTCTATGAAATGAAGGGATTGTTAGTCAATGAATGACGAGAACATCAAGTGTCAAGGCATGCATGTCAAAAGATACAAGATACGCCCATAGATCCGAAATGATGATCAGCAGGCCCGATCCCCGCTCCCCGGAGACAAAGATAGAAAGAAATGCACGGGTGGTGAATCAAAATCGTGCCCTCAATGCCAAGGATTCGATGACTAACCAGCCATGCACCTTCCACTTAATCAGCTTACCTTACAAGTAGTGATGTTTACTTTTTATGAGCAGATCGAATCGTCTTGACATTTGACATCAAGAGCAAAGATCTTTCAGCAGGCGAAGTGCAAAATGCCAATGCGCGTTCAAACAAGACTCAAAGATCTTTGAGTGCGTCACAATGATGTACTAATTCCTACTGTCAATTCAACGCGAAGGGGCAAGCTGTCTCGCTGGTCTATCGCTGGAAACCACCTCCACAACAAAACACGTAACCTCCCCTCCGTCCATTTGAACCGCTCATTATCATCCTTCTTCAAAAGCACCAACGGCTCTGCCTCTTCATATCCTTCCACTACAATCAAAATGACCTCCCACGCAGAAACCAAGATCGACTGCTCCAAAGTCTACGTCAAGCAATCCTCATTCTCTAACGAGGAAACTGGCATGTTCGACGGTGCTTTTGCCGCCGTCGATATCAAGGAGGGCGAGCTCGTCGAAAAGGGTTTAATGAGACGTTTGCCTGAGGGATTTGACGGAAACACATGTCCTTACATCTTCACTTGGAGTACGGAGCGTCCCAACAAGGTGAGCTTGCATGTGCTTTGTCTATTTGTCGCGTAGGGCAGGGCTGCATACGTGTATATCATTGCATAGGTGGTGAATGTTCTTTGAGAACGGCAACAGCATTGTTCCACTTTTCAACCCGCATTGTAGAGAGCAATATGCAGTTGAGTCCTTTTAGTTGCCGCGCATGAGAGACGACGAGGAGGGCTTGCGGTTGCTCTGAAATGTCGTGAACACATAAAAATGTGATACACGCATTTATTTCTAATTTCTATGTTGTCTCTTACACAAATTATGACTTCCACCTGTTACTATCAGACCTGGGGAATGGGCAGTGGATGCGCTCCCTACTACAACACCTGCAAAGAGGGAACCGCCAACACTAAAATGGTCCGATTCTTTGACGAAGACAGGTTTGAGATTTATGCCAACTGTGACATCAAGAAAGACGAAGAGCTTCTTCACACTTACATTTCTTTGAAGTGGCGTACTTGCTTCTCGGAGTTGAACGATATTGTGCATGCTGACGATAGTGAGCACAAGGCTGATGCTTAAAAATTGAACACGTTATCATTATTGTATATGAAAGAGAATACACTTGAATGAGAAAATAGAAGGTCTTGATGTTGTGAAAACGGGGATAAAACACCACTCCAAATTGATGAACATCTCGGTCTATGTTCTGAAGGGAAGATGCTATGTTTAAACTAAGTTCCAAGTTGGATATTACTCAAAGTTTGGCTATTTTATGGCCCGTCACTACGTCTTATGGTGGAATAAAAACGCTTGACAGAGAGTCCCAACTGGCTCACAATATCTGCATTGGATTTACGTTCAGTGACGATGCGTTCCAGGGCTTGTGCTCGACGAAGTTCAGCACGTTCGAGGGCTTGGGCCAAGATGACAATCTGACTGCGAAGGAAGTCATCAGAGTCTGTCTCCTCGGCGAGAAGACCTTGAAGGCTGTCATCGTCTTCTTCACCAGAGTAGCATTCCTTCTCTTCTTCTGTTTTGACATAGGACTGATCTTGATGAAACGGCTCACCCTCTATCTCTTCCTTTGTTTCTTCGGTGTAAGACAGTTGCTCTGCCGCTCGCAACTTGCCTATTTCTTCGTCTTTCTCATTCAAAGCATTTTCCATTTGTTCCTTTATCGACGTGACTTCACTATCTTTGTCTGCAAGTTTCAGCTTGAGTAAGCTAATGTCCTTGCTGAGAGTAGCTTTCAGTTGACGAATATCTCCTTGCAGACGCTCAATGACCTCATTACTATTATCCTCCGTCTGATTCGAACTGGCACTACGGAGATCATTTTGCAAACGGTCACACTTAACCTTGAGATTGGAGACTTGCTCACGAAGCCCATCTATTTCAACCTGACGGGCTGCTTCATTTTCAAGCTTGTCCTTACTGAGAGTAGCGGAATTCTCTTTCAGTTGACGAATCTCTCCTTGAAGACGCTCAATGACCTCATTTCTATTATCCTCCGTCTGACTCGTACTGGCACTACGGAGATCATTTTGCAAACGGTCACACTTAACCTTGAGATTGGAGACTTGCTCACGGAGCCCATCTATTTCAACCTGACGGGCTGCTTCATGTTCAAGCTTATCTTGTTGCATCAGACCCAGCTGCACTAATAATTCTTCATTATCGAGATCAAGCTGTTCTCTTTCCTCTTGGATTGATGTCAACTCATCACGTAGATCCCCTGCATTTTCGTTAGCATGGAGCTCAGCTTCGAGGTTACTTACGCGGGCCAGTAATGCCTCCCGCTCTACTGAGCTAAAAGCATCGGCAACTTGAGACGAAAGCTCATTGACATGCTCTCGAAGAGCTCGTGCTTCTTGTGCTAGATCATCCCTTTCTTTCATCAGAGCTTCATTATCATCAGCTGCAAATGAAGTTTCGAACAATTCACTCTCCAGACGCTTATTGGTGGTCTTGAGCTCTTGTAACTGCCTCTCCAGGTCTAAAATACTTTGCTGTGCCTCTGAGTTTGCCTTGTGAGAGGTCTCAAAAAGTTTCTTCTCTCGTTCTAACTCGGTGGTTTTGGCCACGAGAGCTTTGAAAGTACCATCTTTTTCATGAAGCAAGGCCTGGTTCCTCTCAATCAGCTCTTTGTTTTGGTTCTTGATGGATTCGATCTCTTCCTTAAGCATATCGACACTTGTATTGCATCTAGATACCTCCTCTTCAAACTCGCTGGTTTTGATATCAAGAGCCTCAACAGCATCAGCTTTCTCTTGAAGAATGACCTGGTTCCTCTCAATCAGCTCTTTGTTTTGGCTCACGATGGATTTCATCTCTTCCTTGATAATGTCAACACTCGTATTGTTTATAGATGCCTCCTTCTGATTCTCCTCAAGCGCTAAATTAACAGACTCCAATGCTGAAGACAGCTGCACCTTCTCGTCTTCCAGCTTTGAAATGGTATCAGTGAATCTAGCACATTCTGTTTGGGAATATTCAAGCTTCTGTCTACATTCATCACATTGAGCGCTCAGGTTCGTAATTTGATTGGATGCATCAACGAGGCGGTCTTCCATGCCTTGCATCGTAACATTTTGATCTCTGAGCAAGTCTGCAATCTGCGCCTGTAACTTCGACATTTGTTCGTTGGATTGGTCAGAGCTTTCTTTGATCGCCTTAACATGATCTGTTTGAGCATAGTCTAATGCAGCTTGGAGCTCGTCCGCTTTGCTTGAAAAGCTTTCGCATTCTTGGGACTTATCTTCAAGTGATTTCCTCAATAATATTATCTCTTGTTGAAGTTGAGATTCTTCCAACAATTGCGCATTCAATGAGTTCATTTCAGTCTCGAAGCATTCAATTGTACGCGATTTTTCTTCAAGAGCTAGTTGGAGATCTAATCTATTACTCTCAACAGCGTTCAAGTTGCTATGTAAGTCAACCAACTTGCTACTCAGCTCGTAGTTTTCTGCTTTTAGAGCATCTTCAGCGTCACCATCTGATACATTCATTGTTTCGTTCAAACATTCCTCGGCATTATCCAACTTTGCTTGTAATGCTTGTAGAGCATTTATGTTATCATTGCGCTCGGCGACCTTGGCCTCTAGCTCATACTTCAAGATTGCAACCTCTGCAACAAGCTTGTCAACTTCACTAGTGTCACCGTTCATAGACTCTATTGTTGCTCTCAGCTCGTTGATTTGTGCATCAGAGTCTCTCTGCATCAATCGGAGACTTTCATTCCCTTCCCTTAGCGTTGCTAGCTCTGCATTTGTTTCCGATAGTTGTATCTCCAATTGATTTTTCTCGGCAATGGACTCTCCGCACTCTGCAACCTTCGCCTCTATCTCATACTTCAACTGAGCAACCTCCGCCACTAACTCGTTCACTTCTTCAGTGGCACCGTCCATGGACTCTACTGTTGCCCTCAGCTCGTTTATTTGAGCATCAGCATCTCTCTGCATCAAGCGGAGACTTTCGTTCTCGTCCCTCAGCGTTGTTAGTTCAGCCTTCAAGGCAGTGGACTCTCCGCATTCAACGACCTTCTCCTCCAGCGCATACTTTAAGTTGGCAACCTCTGCAACAAGTTCGTTGACTTCGCCAGTGTCACCGTCCATAGCCTCTATTGTTGCTCTCAGCTCATTTATTTGAGCATCAGACTCTCTCTGTGTGTTGCGTAGTGACTCGTTTTCGTCTCGTAGCGTGGTTAGTTCAGCCTTGACACCTGTGAGAATAGCCTCCAACTGATTTTTCTCGGCAGTGGACTCTCCGCACTCTGCGACCTTCGCCTCAACTTCATACTTCAAGTTGGCAATCTCTGCAGCTAATTGGTTAACTTCTCCACTGTCACCATCCATAGATTCGACAGTTACTCTGAGCTCATCATTCTGTTCCCTCAATGTTGCCAGTTCAGTCTTGGCTTCTGTCAGCTCATGCTCCATTCGATTTTTCTCAGCAGCAGACTCTTGGCATTCAACGACCTTTGTCTCGAGTTCATACTTCAAGTTGGCATTCTCTGCAACTAAATGAGTCGCTTCACCAGCATCGCCGTCCATCGATTCAATTGTCGCCCTCAATTCAATAATCTGGGCATCAGACTCTCTCTGTATGTTGCGTAGCTCTTCGTTTTCATCTCTCAACGTTGTTATTTGAACCTTTGCTTCTGACAGCTCATTCTCCAAGCGACAACAAGTTTGCTCATACTCTACCGCCTTGGTTGCATGGTTAGCAAATGACGCACTGACTTGATGATTCAATTGCTTATTCTCTTCCTTCAGTTGCTTATTCCCCTCGGCTGTTGTATCGAGTTCTTTCTGTAGTGATTCAACCTTGCCTTTCAAACTCACATTCTGCTCTTGTAAACGAGCAACTTCAAATGCCTTCGTTGTATTGTCTGCAAAGTTTTCACTACTTTGACGATGCAATTGAAAGACCTCCTTTTTCTTACCGCTCATTTCTTCATGCAATTCATCGCATTCACGTTCCAACATTTCGATCTCTGATTTGAGTTCCGTAGACTTCTTCTGTACTTCAGCCAGACTTGACTTTAAAGACTGCGCTTCATCTTCCTTGCTTCTCAATTTCTCTTCCAAAGACACCACTTGATTTTGGAGCTGATCCCTCTCGTTACAAACTGCGGTACGCTCAGCCTCGAATAAGTGAGATTCACTCTGAAGTTGTTCCTTTTCTAGTTGCAGACGAGAGTTCAAGGTTTTCAGTTCAGCGATTTCATTGTTTGCAAATAGTAGCTGAGAGTTCATCACGTTTTCCTTTTCTTCATGTTCCATATTTGACTGCAACAATGTTGTTTGATGCGTTGACTCCAAGTTTGCCATTGTGCGTTCATAACTTTCGACAGTTCTTTCCAATAATATCCGCTTTGTAGCTTCATTTAAGAGCAGCTGCTCATAATTTACAAGAACAGTAGTGCCATCTGGCAACGTTTTGGTGCCAAAGCCATCGTTCTCTGGTGGCGATCCATTTGTGGTGCTTCCACCATTGTTGTCTGGAAGAGGCATGATCAATTCGAGACATTCACATTTTAACTCACACTGCGTAATGGGCGCGATGTTTTCTTCAGAGTTAGACCTCGGCGAAGTATTAGCAGAAGGCATTTCACTAATTGGCATACCCACGTTAGATGTAACTTCTGCCTGCAGAACTGATTCACTCTCAGTGGTAGAGTCTATCAACTCCTGAACATGCTCCAAAGGAATGGAAGCGTCATTATTTGTTGCCGTCAACTTTTCAGAGTAAACCACTCCCCCCTGTCCACCTTCCATGGCATTGATGTACCAAGATTCTTGATGCGGAAGAGAAGACGAACGCTCCTCTGCATCATCATGTTTCACTACTGGCTCGGGAGATTTGTCTTTGTCAACTTCATAGTCATCGACTATCATCTGATTTGTGTGGTTTTCATCGGAGTCGAGTCTTTCGTCATTGCTCTCCTCCACTTCTTGCTCAAACATACTATCATCGACGTCAATATCATCCCAACCATCCTCCTGTGCTAGTATTTCCTCCTCTTCCTCTTCTACTAAATTCTGAACTATTGGAATACTATCACTCTTCTCGAGATCCCCATCAGGAATTGATTCATTCATGACATCGTCATCAACGCGTGTTTCTTCAGATGATCACCGTCATCATTTTGACTGAAATCAAAGTCATCATCATCATCCATTTCTAAATTGTCATCATCATCCCATCCGCCTCCTCCATCTTCGTCATCATTCATGTCTTCTTCTTCTTCATATTCCTCTTGAGGAATAGTCGCAGCCTCAATGAAACGTGATAACCCCTTCATTACAAATCCAGCACCAAATCCTCCTCCTCTACCAGAGGTTTGTTGTTGTTGTTGATCATCATCTTCATCATCATTATCCAGTGAAGCTAGGAGTGCCGCACCAAAATTTTCAGCTGCCTTGCCCAGTGTCCCTCCTCCTGCAGTGGTAGCATCAATAGTGGTGTCAGGTTGCAAATCAGATTTTGCGCAATAATCATTATCCTCAAGTTTCTCCTCCTGCTGTACTGCTGATGAAGCACGAGGCGGACTATTTAACTCATCCAACAATGAGTCATCCCAACCGTCAGCTGTGGAAGTATTTATAGCATTGTCGTTTGTGTCTGTATCTACAGCTGCTGCTAGAGTGGATGATCCTTCACCTTCACCATCAATAATGGTATCAAATTCTTCGTCTTCCATGTCAAACGAATCGTCATTCCAACCGTTGTTATCTTCACTAATATTTATTTGCTCCTCTTCCTCTAGTGGTGGTTGCTGAGCTGCTGAGACCTCCTCAGCCCCAGCCACCACATCTTGCCGTACAGCAAATTGAGACCACATGCTGATCTCTCCCTACTGCACTATTCTGTTGCAGTAACGTCGTATTTATCCTCGCACCACAACCTTCACGGCATGAATGCTTCACAGCAAAATGCGGATTTATCATGCATGCTCATTTCTTTCAGCACCAGCCTCCTTCTCATCGCTCTTTCTTCCTTGCTTCTCCTACCTCTTGCTGCGAGTGTTCCACGCGTGCGGCCATCGACGATGATACCATAGCGACTCATCGCTCATCGATGCACTCAGCCGCTCATCGTCGTAATAGTGATGGAAACAATGGCGGCCGATGACCCAACAGCAGCTAAAGCAGAGGAGAATCGCCACCAGCATCCATTGATGTATCTCCATGCCAACAAGACCGCTACCGCTAACAACACAACTCATGTCAAACGCGAGGAACCACAATCTGCTGCTCGTGAAAATGACAAAGACGAGGTCAAGATTATGAATGCAATAAACAAATCATCATCATCATCATCGTCAAAGATGTCTTCTATCATGAGCATGAAATCCATCATCATGATAGTAATCCTGATTGTCGTCATTATATCACTACACTCCACGCTACAAACATTTGAAATCATTGACAATAAAATTGCCACATCCGCAATACTACTCCATCACTTCCACTCCTTCATCGTAACTGTTGCAACCATCCTATCCAAGATATTCTATGCATTCAAAGATATAATACTACTCTTGATTGCATCATCATCTTCATCACCACCCAACAACAGTAGCAATAATGCACAAGTTATGGTCATGGAGCAATTCCAATCTAGATTACAAAAGGGTCAACAGCTAATGGCACAATATAAGGATATATCTGGATCGGAAATGGTTTGTAAGAGTGTTGCTAATGCGGTGGTTATTACTGCCAATGACAGGAAACGAAATATTGATAATAAGCGTGGCAATGGTGATGATGATGATGGGGATGAAGCTCAAGATGTTACTGAACACACAGCAACTACTACCACAACTACTCTACCATTATCATATTCCTCCATCGTCTCATTACAATTGACTCAAGAGGAAAGCAATCTACTATCCAAATCATTATCATGTGTGGCGGAAGCAAATCTTAACTTGTCTCAGCAACAGCAACAGCAACATGTTGACCAATTAGAGTATTTAACAATTGCAAAGTCCTATCTTGACAATGCCTTGGTGATTGACCCGACTGATCCGTTGATACGTGCAAATGTTGGATTGACATATCTCTTACTTGGTACATCTTCGTCGTTGGATAATAAAAATGATCATGAATCATCAGTGCAGTTTGTATTACAGTCAATTCAACACCTGAATGTGGCAATTGGGATACTGAAAAGTAACAGTGATTCCAACGGCGAAAGTAATGAAGCAGTATACATGGCTGCGTTGTACAATCTTGGTCTTGCCAATCTTGCCTTGGATGGGTTCGACGGTGGCGATGGTCATTATTTGAAGTGGATTACTGCATTGCAGTTGTCAGAAGAGGAATCATCTATATTGCAATCGTCGGGATTGTTCTTGGGAAATAAAGGTGCTTCCTTACTACAGAATGACAAGGTTGATGATGCGATTGTGGGGTTAACTTCGTTTGTCAATGAATTCTGCACAAGTGTGGAAGATGTAGGTGAAGGTGCAACGAAAGGAGCAGGGGACAAGGCGTGAACGTGAGTTGTGTTCGATTGCACGGCATAATCTGGCAATTGCCGAGGGGGGCAGTGCTGATGAGGGGGACAAGATTGATGCAGCCTCGTTGATTGAACACAGTTCACATGATGACGCACAACCTAATATCACAAATGTGACAATAGAAGAAACGCTGCCTGCAGAAGTCGAAAGTGATTTGGAGTCTGAGGAGTCTAGTGACGTTGACGACAACAACGTTGGAGATGATATCGACTCTTCCAACACGACGGACATTCCCAATGCAATGACAACGAAGAAAGTCCTGTTGATTTGAATTCAACCCAGGTTGATGCACAACAAGAAGAGGATTCAACCC
The DNA here is from genome assembly GCA_018806925.1 of Skeletonema costatum. Classification (NCBI taxonomy): domain Eukaryota; phylum Bacillariophyta; class Thalassiosirophyceae; order Thalassiosirales; family Thalassiosiraceae; genus Skeletonema; species Skeletonema costatum. Next base: position 158,015 of record JAHBBA010001151.1, read on the forward strand.
AGGTCGATGTACAACAAGAAGTGGAGCAGGACGTGCCAGATAAGTCCAACGACGTTGTTGAAGTCGAAATTGACACACCAATGCCACAAGTCAAAACGGAGATGCAAAACGCTCTCGCTGCACTCGAAAAGGCAGCCGAGGCCACCCAGCAAAGCCGGTTATTACTTACTCTTGCCAAGGCTCGAGTGTCTGCCGGGGATTTTTCTGGTGCAGTTGATGCAGCTCTGAAGGCGATTGGTGCTGCGAAAACGGACGAAGAGACGGATACGTCGTCATCTTATCTCGAAACGTTAATGGGTCGGATTGCAGATGAAGAGAGTGGTGTGGTTCGAGCAGTTGCCGATGATTCGACTACACACCATCATGTTCAAATGGAAAGCAGTCTAGCAGAAGACCAGTTGAAACAAAGGCACGCATCATTGATTGGCGAAGGAGAGTTATCAACTACTGAGCTACAATTGAAACTTGAATTGGAAAGACTCAAATACAAAGTCCTTGAACAAGAGATGAGGTTTGCTCAGCAGCAGGTTTGGAATCATCCACGACATGAATACAATTCAGAGAACGTTAAGGCCTTAGACTACAAGCAAAACGTCAATCATGTGCGTGAAGAACTTAGACCGTCTCCATCTTATCAAGAAGTGGTTGAAACTCATAATGATGCTGTAGTGGATGATGAGCATGAGCAGGAAGTAGTTCCACAAGATAGCGACGACACCAATCCGATGCAAAATATCACTTCAGCGGAAGAAGAAAATGATAGTGACCCTGTCAGCATAATAGAAACCACAGAAGATGTCGATACTTCAGATTTGAATGATGCGAGCGGAAGAAATGCTACTGACGATGAGAACCAATCACAAGAGAAAGAACAACAGCCAGAGGTTGAGGTCGAGGTCGAGGTAACGAAGACGTACGGAAACGACCCCGATGTTATCGACTTTGACGAGGAAATCACTATTGTGACGGGAGAAGAAGAGGTCGTTGATGAAGAAGTACCTGAAGAACCTGAAGCGGAGGAAGAAACTCTTGCCGTCGAGGAAGAGGAAACGATCGAACTACCAAGCCTGTTCATCCCTACACACAGCCCTCCGGCTGAACTGACGGCACATGCAAGAAGCTACATGAAAATGGCAGATGCATACCTCGACAAGGGACAGTATCACATGGCATCAAAGCAATTTTTGAAGGTAATAAAGAAAGCCAAAGATCATCTCCCTGCTCATCTTGGCTATGCCACAGCACTCGAACGTGATGGGAAGAGTAAACAGATCAGTGCCGTAGCCCTAGCATACGGTAACGCCACAAGAGTAGCTATTGTGCAAGGCGAACCGGTAGATCCTCTGGTCAAGGCCGGCGGTGGTGGAATTGCAGAGAATATACTCAGGAGAGCAGTGAAAATAGCAAAGTCAGCACCCTCTCAGAGATTAGAGACTTTACGGATACTGAGTACGCATGCTCATAACTGCTGCTCTTGCATCTGATATATACTATGAGATTGGTTTGGAAAGTTCATCAAGCGGTGATGTATCAAGTGCCAAAGAAGCTTTTGCAATTGCCAATGAATTTATCACAACGCGTAATGACGAAGAGTCGCGCTTTCACATTGGAAGCATAATCGAATTGGGTAGGTTAGCGTTAGAGGGCGAGAACGATGCCAATAAAGCAATCGAATATATGAACAAAGCAAAGGATGCTCATATGGAGGATGGCGATCATGTGAAGCTATTAGTTCTTGTTGGACGTGCGCACATGGCACTCGGAGAGATTGAAGTTGCAATTTCAGAATTGACTAGAGCTCTTTCTCTTCCAGAATCACCAGACACGCAAAATGCTCACTATGAGTTAGCCATTGCTCTATCGAAGAATAATGCTGACAAACATGAAGTCGACCTTCATTTTGAGAAGGCTCTGGATTTGGGGATGGATCCAACAGCTGAGGCAATTGAAGCTCTTGGGGAAAGAAATATGTCAGTCATGAGGGCATTGAATCGACAATACTACAAACAATTTAACAATCAAGCAGATAGTGGTAGATCATCAGAGGGTGGCATTCTGAGTGGCGGAGGAGTGGGTTCTCAGTCTTCGTCAATATTTGCTTCACAGCAAGCGAGTGAAGACGACTCTGCTCAACAATCAGATCCCCTTTCTCTCCTAGAACAGGGTGCATCTGCCTATGACGCGAACAATGTGATGGGCGGAGCAGTTGAAGCTGAATCAAACCTCTCCAACTTATCAAATAGACAAGCTAAGTAAAAGAATTATAAGAAATTTCCAGCTAACCACTGTTGTTGTGTATAAAAGAATTATAAACAATTTCCAGCTAACTACTATTGTTGTGTATGTCGAATGTATGGTGTAATCTTTTTTGCATGCCACTTTCTAAGAACACTGCAATTGAAATGATTTGAAGAGAGTAGCTTATATGATGAAAATCCAAAACGGTAATTGAATTCTTTCCCTACTTTCCAATTTGCTTCAACAACACATCCTTCTCTCCCTTTGCCGCTTCAATTTGTGCATTTATTTGTTTGATTGACTCTAATGTCTCCTCAAGGATCAACTGTTTCTCTTCCACCTCCGCACTATCCTTTGCCACATCACTTTTTAATCCATCTCTTTGACTGATTAACTGCCTAGCCTCTATCCTCTTTTTGTCAGTCCTGGCCCGAGTTTGTGCAATTTCATGTTTTAGACGAACGTATTCATCTGGAGAGGATGTAGTGGCGGCAGAAGCAGACGAGTGGGCAGACATGTCTACCACAAAGATTTTGTTTTTGGATAATATTGAATCAGCTCGATTTCCAACCAGGAATTACTACTTAGGACTCCTCTGGCGCTTGCACACTGTAGAAGCTGCTTTCAATAATGATCACTACTATACCGCTGAATAGTACCACTAAAGTTTGCCGGCGCTGTCAAGAGACATCCATTGTAGCCACCACTACGATAATGATATTAGTGGAGTTGTTTGAGCGAAGAAAAAGGAAAACTTGTAACACAGTAACGTAACAGTTACACACAGTTGTAACGGAACGTAACACGTAACAGAGCTCCATATCTCGCCTCCACACTCGGACCATGCTATAAACTTATAACTTCATGATGATGTTGCCGTCATCATTAGTGTTTTTCCTGGCTGTCATTATTTTTTCCAGCAACAGTAGTGCATTTGTCAATAGGAGCAGTCTCGTAGTAGTCTCTGCCATGTCCGCTGATTCCAATAACAATCACAAACCGACGACGATGCTGGAAAGCAAAGAGCCAGAGAAAGAAGTTTTGCAGCTTCCTGAAGCCTCAAACGACTCAACAATTCCAAGTATAAAACTTGGCGAGAGCATTAAATTCGAAGATATGGGACCAGTGATAATTAATGCAGATGGGAGCACGAGGCAGATTGCCAATTGGGATAAGATGACGGAATCTGAACAAAAAGTCGCTTGGAGGAGGATTTCAAAGAGGAATGAGGAGCGAAGGAAGGTGCTGTTGGAGCAGCAACAGCAGCAGGAACAAATGAACGAGGATAAACATGAGTGAAAGGATGCTGTGCAAACTGGAAAAGTCACAAAGAAATACAAAACTTTGACATTTACTGATGATTCCGCACCTAAGAAGACCTACACCTACATACACGAACAATTAGTTATCATCATCAACCCAGCCGAGACTCCTCTCTACAGCTTTGTTCCAACCCTTCCAGCATCTAGCTCTTTCTTCCTTTGCCATAGTTGGTTGCCACGTCATATCTGACTTCCACATCTTGCCAATTTCTTCAAGACTACTCCAGACCCCTACTGCTAATCCTGCCGCAAATCCAGCTCCCATAGCTGTTGTTTCCAAATACTCTGGTCTGACTACTGGAGTGTCCAAGATATCTGCTTGGAACTGCATCATAAACTTGTTTGCTGTGGCTCCTCCATCAACACGCAACTCTTTCAAGTCGATGCTTGAATCACGTGCCATTGCTTCAAATACTTCTCTTGCTTGGTATGCAGATGATTCCAACGCTGCTCGTACAATATGCGCTTTGGCATGCGAAGCTGTCAAACCAACCATGCATCCTCGTGCATCAGGACGCCAGTGTGGAGCAAACAACCCACTAAACGCTGGAACAAGATACATATTCTCATTCGAGGCGACGGATAACGCCAATTTCTCCGTTTCTGCCGCAGAATCGATTAGGTCAAGACGATCACGTAGCCAGTTGATGGTAGAACCGGAAAACGCAACGGATCCTTCCAATGCATATATTGGTGGAGATATCGGCTCTGAGGAACCAATTCGTTTTCCAATTTGATAAGCTGCAGTTGTCAACAGCCCCTGAGTCGATTGCATGGGATTCTCTCCTGAATTCATGAGTAGGAAGAGGCCAGTTCCGTAGGTGCATTTCGCCATACCGGGCTCGAAAGAGGATTGGCCGAAAAGAGCACTTTGCTGATCCCCTAATATGGAAGATACCAAAACCTTTTTCATTGCAATCTTGCCTTCTTCGGAGCAAGGGATTCCAGTAATAGCCCCAATCGTGTAATCTGCCGACGGCACAATCGTTGGCAGCGCAGATAGAGGGATTGTTCCACTACCTTTGCTGTCACCCCAACAATTACTCTCTTTACAAACAGCCTGTACCAAACTTTCATCCCAGCTCATTGTCTCCAAGTTCATGAACAACCACCTACTTGCATTAGTGACATCTGTCTTGAAAACTCCTCCTTGGTATGCCAGCCTTTCATTATTATCCATCTCGACAACGTTCCTCCTATATCCAGTCAACATGTACAATATCCATGTATCCATTGTGCCAAAGCGTACATGTTCACGTTCGTCAGGTGAATTGAGATCACGTTGCAATTCAGGAATGTTATCAATAAGCCATCGCACCTTTGTTGCAGCAAAGTAGCTAGCAATTGGCAGGCCAGTTTTTGAGCGTAGAACATCTTGTGGAGCTACATCGGACTGTTTGTTTTCTTTCATTATCGTATCGGCAGTTGCAGCTGTACGAGTATCGTCCCAGACTATAGCGTTATAGTAGACCCTTCCAGTGCGATCATTCCATGCAACTGTTGTCTCTCTTTGATTAGTGATACCTACTGCCTTGACAATTGAGTTATTGGTTTCAATTGAAAGATCCAAGCCATGCTTGGCCAATTCTTCCACAGTTTTGACTATACAAGTAGCCACTGAATCCCAGATAGCAAATGGATCATGCTCGTGCCAACCTGCACATGATGATCCCTCGTTGTAAGGACTGCTGCTGGGAAAACACTGATCATATTCGACTTGTGCTGTGGAGAGGATTTTGCCAGCAGATGTAATGAGTAGGAATCTGGAGCTGCTGGTGCCATTATCAATAGATCCTACGAGAGACGACGCTTCGGGATCAGATAGGATGGAGGAAAGGATGAAGTCGTTGATTCGAACCTTACACTCATGCGTGTCGTTTGATGTTGCCATCTTGCTTTCGGTAGATTAATGCTGGAGGCTACTCGATGTTTCATCTGCTGGAGTATCTAAGGCCGTTGCTATTGAGCTTTTAGAACCCGCCTTTTGCGACGGAAAACCCGCCTCATATGGCGCGGAGGCGGGTTTTCTGTGTGGGTTCCGGACAGACCAACCCTCTGGGCTAAGCCCGCCCGTCGCTCCTTCCGACCCGCTTACGTACCGGCCCACGATGTTCAAAAAACTGCCAAAAATGATACAGTAACAACCATGTCAAAGTAGGCTTCCTATCTCCGAGCATAATCATACATGTTGAGATAATGATAGTGCCTCTGGTAGATTGCATCTATATCAAGTCGTTCGAGAGATATCGTGGTCGTAATCGCTGTATGTATCGAAATAACGAAGTGCAGAGCGGCTGAATCAAATCTGTCGTGTTAACACATCTCCACCTACATTGCACCCATTTGGATACTTACGCAATGATTGGAACTAACCCGTTGATACACGTCGCACCTAATTATATTCTGTGCGAGTTAGGTTGCTTTGATCAATTGCTAATACCCCCGCACGTTTCCAAACCACGTCATACAAAACATGCACAAAAATAGCAAAAATAATCAGACACTACAACAAACAATAAGCCCATATGCGACGGATTTGGCAGCTACAAAAGATACATCTCATCTATAATAACTCATAATAAAAGTGGCTGTCATTAATTATCGATAATATATCGTTATGGTGGAGGAATGTAGAATTATTCTGACTAACATGTGATTTATGTTGCTCATAATGAAGTGCAATCTTTGTTGTGTAGGGACGATAGATGACAAATCCCTGCGGCAAAAATACGACTATTACATTATTGTCTTTGAATCATCCAGTGGTCGTTGCTGTCGGCGGAGTCAATGCAACGTGATAGCTACTAGAAAGATGCCGTCATGATAGCGCCATGGTACAAAAAATTGAGATTCGGCGTATGTACAAAAAATGAAGTGTCGAGGAAAGCGATATTCAGCGAAGGCGGGCGTCGAGACGGTCCCGAACACGAAAGCTCAATAGCAACACGTGTCGGAAAAGCGACCCGCCATGCCAAAGCGGGTCACAAAAGCGGGTTGGACAAGCGGGTTCTAAAAGCTCAATAGCAACGGCCTATAGCTGCCTTAAATCACGGACTCGATTAAGTGAGGTACGTACGTAGGAATCATATGAATGCCTCACCCGGCATTCAATGTAAAACACAAAAGCCCCCAAAGAGTGTTTTTGCCATCATCGAAAGTTCCACCACCACGACATCCACCGCGCCATGGCACCATTTCCGCCATAAAAGTGCCATAAAGTAAAAAATCCTATCTCCACTTCCATATGCACGTTATATTCGTCACGGGACCCTATAAGCGGCTGAGCGCACGAGGAATCTTATTGGCCCCGTGGCGAATGTAACGTATGAATTCCGGCCATGAATAAGCAGTTTACATTACACCATAAAAAACTGCCTCTGCTGCCTTCCGATTCCACTCGATCAGACGGAGATAATGGAATACTCTGCACCAATCCTCCACACCGATTCAATGTATATACATATAATAATGGAATGGTTCATCGGCGGTGACTCTCTACGACTATAGTACTCCACCGGGCACCATGTATGTCGGCAGCCACACGATCGATCATACAACAAATTTGACCCTTTTTGTTGTTATATTACAAATGAAATGATTGGAACGCAACTGAATGCCCTTCAATCAATTTGAGTTGTCTATACTGATTGATCGCTGTGGCAGAGATTCATTGGAGAGCTATATCCTCGCCTGCTCAACTCATCGGCGAACCCTAAACTTGACCCTAACCCTAGCACTAAGCATGGCCCTAACCCGAATAGTTGCGTTGAATGGGTTATTTAAGTCAATCCAACCATGTCCCGGCACTCTAATACTAACCGCTAATGTGATTTTACGGTCGAGAACAATGTTATGAGTTATTGACTTGGCGAGGACTGAGTTAGAGTGAAATTTGTGTGTTGAGCAGGGAGTGGGTTAGCGGCAGTATATTGCTTCTGGAGAGAATATATCGAAGCTTTCAACAACAAACTGAGTCTTCCATGGATCAATATAGTATAGGGCGTCGGAAATGGTTGCTCATAAGCGTTATATCTTCCATTGGAAAGCACAATATGTATTCTCTCCTGTGGGTTGAGATTTCGCAAGCTCGCATTCACAGGGAATCGGGGGATGTTTGCGCCTCATTAATGACATCATGAGACGAAAACGTAAACATGGCTCCATATGACACTGTAGTCGGTATTTGAGTAGTATTTATCTGCACCAAGGCCTTCATATACACAGTTTTCATGGTTTTATTGGGAATTGTGGCTCCTTGCTTTGTGCACTAATCGGCTTCTATTAAGCGAATATGTCAAAACTTTAGTATATTAAGATGGAATATTGCCACATATGCATTCGATTAGGCATCCAAGCTGTTTTTATGTTGATGTAACTATTCTTTTCATGCGTTTAGTAGGGTAATAGGGCGGAAATCTCATGGTGAACATGTTCGGGATGATCGTTGGCGCCACTTTATTACCGCTTGTGTATTGGTTCCTACGTACAAATTATTTTCTCTTGGTAATAAATATAATGCTGGATAGGGTGATGAACTCAATGTTTCATCATGCTGGTGGGTGCTAAGTTACAGGTACTGATTTGAGGTGCGCGAGTTGACAAAACAGCTTATTTTGGCGGGCCCTCGCGATCCACGCATCAACGTGAATCTCAGAACACTTTTTCCATGGCATGCTCGTCGCTGAGAGCCAACTGACACCTACTTCTACACCCAGGAAATCAATAAAGCAGCACCAACTATCATGTACAGATTAGCGGCAATTTTTCCAGTTTTGGCCTTTTGTTTTGGGCTCCATCACTGTATAGCATTTCAGCAGATAAGAGCTACTACATCACGATGCAATAATTTACACAACAATCGTCGATGTGTCTTTCCTCATTCTGCTGCATCACCACACAATAGTAATACGCCTCTACCTGAAGACGAACATAGCGCTTATTTGGATAGTGTAAGCATCGGCAGCGATAGTAAAGATGAACAATCGTCGCTCTCATCGCGGAGAGATATGCTAAGAAGATCACTCATTGGCTCTACACTAATTGCAACTACTTCTATGCAAAACCTTAATAACAACAGAGCCAATGCACTCGATAAGGGCAGTACTTTGGGAAAGATGCCCTTTTTAATGTCTTCTGAAGATGAAAAGGAAGTCAAGGGTATGCCTGTGCCTAGTAAAAAATTGGGTGGTTTGAGTAATAAGATTCGCGCAGTATCCAAGGTGATGGATGAACTCCAAAGGGATCTAATGCAAGAACGATGGGACTTGGTAGAAGAATATCCAAACCAACTCCGATCATATGTTCCAGTGTTCACTGCCTACACTGACTCGGCATTTCCTACAGATATACCTACTGATAAAGGACTGCGTGTCGCGTTGCGATACGAGGTGGGACGCTTCTTTGCATCTCTGGAACGATTTCGACAGGCTACCAATCGCAAAGCAATAGACGAGGCGTATATTGCCTATTCAGATATGTCGCTACACTTTGATCGTTACTTACGAGTGGGAGGGCTGTACACATTTTATGATGACAATGTTACCTTGGAGCCATATTATGCAGGAAATGAGAACAGTCTCGTCTATGCTGACCCCAAAAAAGATCCTGCACTTGTACGTGATTTGATTGTGTTGATACAAGGACCGGAGAAGGGGAAGACGGGAATTGTTATTGGTCTGTACATGGACGGAAGTGATGCTTGCGCTGTAAAGTTGGATCGCACCAAGGGAATAAGAGAGATTAGGGTTGTACCTCGATCATGGGCAGCAAAGCGTTTGGGGGAACAAGACCCTGACGACGTGTTCTTGCTTCCACGAAGTGGTTAGATTGACTTCGTCAGCGCAGCTAGGAATACTCAGAGGCCGAAAGAGCTGGCACATGCACGTGTACGAGCGGTAAAGCTTAACATTTACCTTGACATGTGCACTTAGATAGTTTGCACTAGATTAACAGTTTAAGAACACATATTTAGTGTTCAAGTACTCTTTGATGCCCAGAGCACTGCCCTCCCTCCCTAGACCACTCTCTTTGACTCCACCAAAAGGCGCAGAAGCACTAGAAATTATACCCTCATTCACTCCAACCATCCCGCACTCCAAGGCGGAAGACACTCGGAAAATCCTGCTCATATCACGAGTGCAGATGTAGGACGCTAAACCAACAGACGAATCATTCGCCATTGTCACTGCCTCATCTTCTGTATCGAAAGTTGTCACTGCCACGACAGGCCCAAAGGTCTCAGTACACCATATAAGTGAATTGGTATCCACATTGGTAAGAATTGTGGGCTCAAAGAAATTAGGTCCCAGGTCTACCAAAGGACTGCCTCCGACTACACAGGTTGCACCATCGCTAATCGCTGCTTCGACCTTCTTCGATAGATTCTTCACTGGCACATTGGAAATCACTGGCCCCATTGCCACCCCATTTTCCAGTCCGTGTCCGATTTTTATGTGTCCTACTTTCTCAGCAAGCCTGGAAACAAACTCCTCCTCGATTGATTTGTGTACTAGGAATCGATCAGAACAAACGCAAGTTTGTCCCGCATTTCGAAACTTCGACGACATTGCTGCATTTACTGCTACGTCAAGATCGGCATCATCAAACACAATGAAGGATGCATTGCCACCGAGTTCAAGCGACAATCGTTTCACTGTATCACTGCTTTGCTTCATCAGTAGCTTGCCCACAGGTGTACTTCCCGTAAACGAAATCTTCTTTATGATGCTATTTACACACATTTCATCTCCAACTTCTCTTGTCAATTCTCGATCTGCTGTTACCAACTCAAATACTCCTTCAGGCACCCCTGCTCTTTTTGCTAGTGTTTCCAAGGCTATTGCTGTTAATGGAGTCAACTCACTTGGTTTCAAAACACAAGTGCACCCGGCTGCGAGTGCTGGTCCAACCTTACGCGTGATCATTGCAATTGGAAAGTTCCACGGAGTGATGAGACCTGTGGAGATGAATGTAGATATCGAATGTGTTAGAGATTAGACAATAACAACTTATACAAGCAAGCAAGGCATGTATGTACCAAATCATATAATAACTCACCACAAACGCCTACAGCTTCATTAATTGCCATCATTTTACCCCTCGGTGCTCCATCTGGCGTAGCAAATGGGCTGGGAGAGATGAAGCCTCCACCCGAATTGTTAGGTCGAATAGCCTCAGCTGCATAATAATCCAAAAAGCTTGTGCCATAGTTGACTTCGCCTCTTGACTCTGCAAGTGGCTTTCCAGATTCAAGTGTCATAATTTTGGCAATATCTTCTGCCGACTCTTTGATCAGAGAACTCCATTTAGTAAGAATACCAGAGCGATATGCAGCAGTTGTCTTATCCCTCCAATCTGGAAGTGCTATATGCGCTCTATTAATGGCATCCTTTGTGTCATCTCGACCCATTCGACGAACATGTGCAATCACCGCAGACCCATCTTTGAATTGCGCTGCAGATGCACCAGGATCAATAACGTCAAACGTTTGAGATGGCGGAGAATCACAAGTAATTAGTGAAGGATCATTTAGAATTGAGGTAAGCCGAGAAGTAGCTGTCGAGAACGCAGCCGCGTTGCTGAAGCTTGCTACCATGATTGTTGTGGTTGCTGCAAATCTCGAGTGTCGAGCCGATGTCGATAGCATCATTATTGTGGATAGTTTGACTGATGTCCTATGGTAGCTGCTGCTACGGCTTGGTTCACGTAAGCTTTTTATGTCCATTCCATCTAACCAACATAGACCCGACCGTGGCATCTATCATGCACAAAGCGAACGTGCCAAAGTGAGTGGAAGCAATGTGCAAGTCAAAGTCGAAAAGATATTTTTCGAAGCGAAGGCGGAGAAACACAACATACAAACACTCACGTTGCGACAAAATTGTCATTGATGTCAATGGAGGAGTTCTTTTTTCGTCGAAGAGAGAGGTCCACGGCAACACTCACATCATAAAAGCACCTCCATCATGATGACGCCTCCGCACTCTAGAGACAACCCACTACGCAGCACCTCAAAGAGAACACTAACCCTCAGAACTTATCATGGCAATGAAAATATCGACAAGGCCACAAAACAGGCAACGACGAAACAACAGAATGACAAAGACGCAACGAAAGACAAAGAAGATAAAAAGCATTGAAACCAAAGACGACGGCGATAGAGACGAATATAGTCGACAGCAACAAGAATACCAAGAAGGCGATATCAGTAGCGACCTAGATTATAAACCAGCTGCAGCAAGTAAAGAACTGCTGAATGACCTTGGTTCATATCAGGCGGATGATATAGAGATGACAATGCCTACAATTCAAAATCAGCAGCAAGGTACACCAGAAGAAGAATCTGCATTGCCCATGATACACAGAGCTGATTCTTATGGAAGAATACCTGCTCCTCATGAAAATGATGTGTAAGTTCATTCTTTTGTATGATATGATGTCTTCGAGCCCTTTGTTTGACATGATTCCTTGTTCATCGCAACCATTCTAACCTACACCTACACCAATGACTTTCCTCCCTTCTCGTTGTGCAGCCTCTGTGGACGAGGAGGATCCATCAACTCACATCCTGGTAATATAACGTTTCGAGAGTGGGTATACGAGCGCAAAACTCAATACAACTTGGCAGATTCGAAACGAGACAAGACAATAGTCGTCAATGAGGTACTTGATTTAGTACGTTCAGTGAGACCCCCTGGAAGATTCCTGCAAAAGCATAATAGTGGCTGGATCGAGATTGATGATGCAAAGGCAATGGCCAAGATAAGTCAAGCCTTACGAGAGGGTGCACCTGCAATGCGGGCTGCACATGGGAAGAAGGCTACCAAGCGGCGATCCGACTCAACTCGCTCTCCAAGTCCTCCGAGAAGAGAAAGCAAGCGGAGGGCAAAGAAACGCAACTTTGACGATTACGTTCCATCCGAGACTGTGCCCGCTAGTAGCAATCTTTTGTCCTCCAATGTGGCAATATCGTCGGCACCTTTGACTCCTCCGCCTTCTCTTGAAGGCAATGAAGATTATCATCATCATGACGATTTGATGAGGAATGATCATGTGTACAATTACTTTGATCATACAGGAGGATTGAATGACCTTCTCCTTGAACAATCCAATGAAGCATCAGCATCAGCTGCTACTGCTGGCAGAGGTTTTCAGCCGCAGGGTGGTGGTTACAATGCATCGTTCATCTCACCGAGTAGTTATTCTCATCATCCATTGATTCCTCTTGGAGATTACAGAGCATCGATATCAGAGGTGGCAAATGCAATACCTCCATCCCAAATGGAAGGGCAGCTGCCTAGAGCTAACAACGTTACTCCTACCTTGACGTCGCTTCCTCCGCCGCCTATTACACCAGGTGGATGGGATCCTCTTTCATTCTTGCCATCGACACCGAAACATGCTCGTTCCTCTGTTGAAGTCATGGGTCAGTCTTTCTTTCCTTTGACTCCAAATCATACTGCTGCCTCTGCTCCTACAAGCCCGTATGATACAAATGCCCAAGGCCAAGCGTTCTCGTTACAACAGAAGCAGTCAGTACGACGAGAACATTCTCTGGACGCGTCTCTTGGAAGTTTTAGTAATCCATTTGAGAATGACTCAAACCACTTTCGACAGTATCCCCAACTAGGTTTGCCTATACCAAATCTTGGGCCTCCTCAGCGAGGTCTCTCATTTGGAATGATTGGTGGTATGTCAAAAGCAGAGGAAGTTGATACCTCTTTGAGACGGGACACAAGCAGCAGCTATTCGTCTAATAAGAGCCGGCCCTCGTCAAGTCAAAATGAAAGAAAACGTCCACCACTCTGATATCTAGAAATTGTCTTTATAACATAGAAGACACGTAATTACCTACAATACAAGAAGCGCAATTACTACAAAAAGTCTCGTTAAGAAAATCGTCCTCGAAGCTCTCGTCCAATAGATGTTGTTGGATTTAGGCAGACTTTGCTGTGCGGCTGGATGCATCAATTTGAGAGAAATCCTCAATTTCATCTTCATAACTATTCACCTCTTCACGGAATGCTTTGCTAGTTAGCCTCATGTTTGGACGATTCTGAATCTTTGGCGACCAAGCTTTGCTCATCCAATCTCCCACCTTCTTTCCCCACTTGGGATCAATCTTAGGTCGACCTCCCTTTTCAACAACAAGTTCATTGTGCATTGCAATCGAATAACCAGAGAAGGGAACTTGCATGGCAAAGATTTGCCACGCCATCATTGACAGAGAGTACACATCCACTGTTTCATTGTATGGATGTTCTTTGGCTACCTCAGGAGCCATGTAACGGAGAGATCCTGTTTTACCTGACATTTGATAAGTATCGTTTACTAGTGGCTTGCCTTTAGGAAACTCTCGGGCAAGACCAAAGTCGAAGATCTTTACATCTCCACGCACATCGAAGCCAACATTATCAGGTTTCTGCAGGTAGGGGACAATAAAAATAATTATTAGAAGCCTGCACACATAATTTACCAAGACAAGCAAACAACTAATGAAGAGACCTACCAAGTCACGATAGATGATTCTGATCACAACATCCCACCGAAAATCAAATAAACACATGTTAGGTCCTGAAAAATTTGAAGAGCAATTCAAATTAATATGAATAAAGTCATACTCACTTGTGACTGTGAAGATACTCCAACGCAGTGGCGAGATCATAGACACAGAGAAGTCTTTCAATCCAAACCTTGTTCTTCTTTTTTCCCTTCATATCCATCAATTTCCCCCCCATACCCGAGTATTTGGCAGCGGCCTTCTTCCACTTGGTAATCCTCAACGTCAACGTATCATACAATCGATCAAGAACGACAAAGAACCCACTTTCAAAACTGTTACCAGCAGCAAACGCTCTCATCTTAATGATATTGGTGTGGCGAATAACGGAGAGGAATCGGCATTCCGTGGCCAAGTCGATGATTCCCCCAACAAACCTCTCCGGGTCATTCAAACACTCATCACTGAGCGTTTTGATGGCATAGCGGGCATGTTTCCCCTTGCGAAGACACCTGCGAGAGAGGAATTGCCGATCTTGGACCAACCCGTTGCTATCGTACCTCAGCTCGCCGAACTCATCTTCTTCTTCATCAAGTCCGTCCTGCGTCTTCTCCGTGGCCGAGTCAAGAGGTGAATTTGGTTCGAGATTCAAGGCGACAATTTCACTTACAGTACAAAATCCACCCCGACCAAGCACTCTCCCCAGTTTAAGCTCTGATGAAAAAAATTGATGAGCAATGTTGGATAAGATGTGGATCGTTTGAAGAATAAACATGTGCGGCTACTATCATATTTATTTGATAGGAAGATACGACATCACTCACCTTTCGTCTTGAATCTGGGCATGGCGTTTTCGGCCGCTTCATCAAAAATATCCGATCCTTTGCCCTTCTCCTCCACAACCTCCTTCGCACGCTTCAGGAGAGCCTGCTCGGTGTAGCGACCGATCATTCTGCCGCTCATCTTCTATGTTATTTTATTTGTTTGCAGTAGAACCTTCCCCGTTGAGTCGTAAAGTGGTTGTGAGTATTGAGTATCTTGTTGTGTGTTTTGATCGGAGGACACGAATTCATGTTGCTGGCTGCTTCCTCTTTCTTTTGTCAAAAGACAAGCCAGATGCCCCTTTTTTCTGTACCAAGTCCTCACCTGCGCTGCGTGAAAGTGCAGCGCGCGAAGCTGCCGGCCATTTTACAGGGGAGTACTCGTTACCCCCCAAATTTCACTTGTACCCCCCCTCCTAACCAGCCTCAGCGTTGAATTTTTGTACCCCCCTCCTCAATTACTAGGATTACTAAGCACAAAGCAAGCTGACATTTTCGACTTGTACCCCCCTCGATCCCAGCCTAATCAAAAAAATTGTACCCCTCGGGGGTACAGTTCGAGGTAGTACTCCCAGTATTCGCAATTCCGCATTGTAGTCGGGTTGTGACAGCGAACCGCAACTCCGCAAGCAAGATCAGCTTGGGCCTGTCTTGGCTATATAGCCAACGGGATTGGCGGTCTGACGTCAGAAGAGAGAAAGGTGTCACTCCAGTCCCAGTCACGCAATAAAGTAATGGCCACCGCCCGCACCAGCATGCACCATATGATTTATTTTTTGGTGATGATGCTGGCCTCCATCTCCGTGTTTATTTTATTCGTATCTATAGAGCTCTCTAGAGGCTACGCTAGGCACTCATATGCTCATGTATCTAGTTCGGAGATACATAATTGCTGTTGCCCATTAGATGCAATTAATCTATATACTAATAGTGACTCGCGTGTGCGTGTGTTTGTTTGTTTGTTTGTTTGTGTTTGTGTGTTTGTCCGCCTAAAATTCATCGCCGAAATCAGGAAAGGCATAAGTAATTTTGGCCTTTT
Source organism: Skeletonema costatum (assembly GCA_018806925.1). Lineage (NCBI taxonomy): Eukaryota > Bacillariophyta > Thalassiosirophyceae > Thalassiosirales > Thalassiosiraceae > Skeletonema > Skeletonema costatum. The sequence continues at coordinate 173,933 of JAHBBA010001151.1, forward strand.
TTGGTGAGCCCAATTCCAGAAAGGCATAAGTAATTTTGGCTTTTTTTGGTGAGCCCAATTCCAGAAAAATGCCGTGCGGAAAATATGTACGATCTGAACACGCGCTAGCACGCGAAGCGGCTAGTTTATTTAATGGAAGGAGAGGCGGCCACGAGCAGTTGATAAGCTTGAGTACCATATTATTTTTTACAACTCTTGACCATCACCAGAAATTACAGTAGATCTCCATCAAGATTCAGGTCTTAAAATCTCATCGCTATCACATCAATAACCACCTAAAAACAGGATCTTTCACAGCCGTTACACCCACAAGAATGTTTCGCCCATCATCAATTGCAGCACTTTCCAGCAAAGGGCGGACTATAATTCGAGATCCTAGGAAGCAGAAGACAATACGTTCTGCACTCGTAACAAAACAGGAAGAAAGAGCTGCTAACAATGAAGTCCAAGTTCATCAGCAGCCACAACCACCATCGTTGCCATTTGAGCCGTCTACGCAGAATCAGCAGTCGCTTGGGCTTGGTTCGTATATGCTTGCAGGAGTAGGTGTCGCCATTGGCGTGACTGTAGTAGGTGCAATCCTTGGTTAGTTGTGTGATGTGAGATAAAGATGGGTACAATAATAAAATAAACAACTATGCATCAACGAACGAACACAGGACGATTGATGTTCGAAGAACATGGTATAGAGCAGTTCTCAGTTGGTAGTTGCATGAGTGGGAGACTTCACTGCACCGAAAGTACATTGGAATTGTTGTCAAACTGGTTACAATACTTTACAACAATTTCACCTTTAATTTAGCAATCCTTGTATAGAATCTATTCTACGTTCCTTTCTCCTTCGACGATCTTCCCGTGCATCACTTCCCTTGACAATGACTTCATTCCAAATGTCGTCATTTAGAAGTTTTCCACCATTTACTCCCACTTTATCATTCTCTGAATGCGCGAGCCAGTTCAAATCATCTGGTGTTAATCTGCTCACTGCACGAAAGGGAGAGTTATTGTCATCTTCATTGTCGCTGTTGTTTGAAATATATCTTGCATTGGATGATAGGTAGTCGGACGCATCATGATCTAGAAATCCTTTGCCATCCCAAGATGATGATGTGTTGTCATCGCCCTCTATTATTGACGATGTTGTATCATCTCCATTATTGACACTGCTTGTTCTACTGGTATTCAAGCCAACACTCCGCGAAGACGACTTTATTTTGGAAAGAATGACACCACCAGGACTTGTTTCCTTGAGCAGAGTAGCAAACAATCTCCAATATGATTCCTCACGAATTTCAATACTACGTGTCGCAGGTTGACGCTTCCCCCTCCGTTTATTGCTGATACTGCTCGTTCTTCTTCTAACTGTTGTATTAGGTTGTTGCTGTCTATTGCCGTATGATTTTTCACCGCAGTAAAAATCGAGTGCAAATTCTGAATCTGATAATATGAGCACTTTGTTCCGTAGTGATAATGGTACAGTCTTGATGGCGTGTTTGATTCCAAAAGCAATGGCTGCCACCTCGCTTGATGTTCGAGATGGTATAGTTCTGCGTGATATTGTTTGTATTAAATCTGTCTTTTCATCATTACTACCAGATGATGTTGGCGATTGATGTGATGATGTATTGTCTACACTTGCTGCTGCTGTCGTTGTTGTTGGTACTAAAGATGATGACGATCCATCAGTTATTGATGTCAGCTGCTGCCGATGCAACAGTGCCACACCATGCCGTATCCTCAACACTGAAGCCACCCCGTCATGTTTCGACCCACCTCCTCTTCCACTGGCATCGCACGTTATGACTAATAAGCCCCCGTCATTATCATTTGCGGTTCTATTTTGTATTAATTCTGCGGCGTCACGTGAGGAGCATCGAATTGGAGTGGAGAGTGGAACAGGCCGTCCTCAGTGCCGCACTGAAAATTACTAAATTGGAGAGTGCGATGAGTTGCAGCAATAGTGATGACGTTGAGTATTGAGAGCGCTGCATAATGCTGTTATTGGGCATAGAGAGTATTATATTCGTCATCAATTCATCATCACGTGTTGAATATTCATACATATCATCATCACGATGTTTGTTTGCTGGAAGCTGGAAGTGCGTACTGCTGAGGAAGATTACGGAAAATACAATACTGGCCGGGCCGAGGGCTGCCAATGAAAAAGCGAGACTGCGTTCCTCGGAATCTCTGGCACTTCGATGAACCCACCGACCATGAAAATGAAAATGACATCCTTGGATTGGATGATCTATGCAGAGCTAGAGTGTTTGTATCCCAACGCTGTCGTTGGAAATGAAGAGCATCAAAGGCCCATTGAAAGAGTAAATACTATAGAGGGATATATTCCACTGATCATGCTCTTTGTATGCATATCAGCCACGCTACAGCCTTACAGCCTCGTAGGTGACCTGATGAGGTCCAATTTGGCATGGCCGCTAGCAACACTCTATCATCATATCGTACTAGCGCTGTGAATGGAGCAATGAACAGCTTCTAGTGACACATTATGTTTGGTTATGATAGTGTAGATAGATATTCATATATTCCACTACTTAAGCTCTTTGTATACACATCAGTCATGCTACGACCTCGTAGGTATACACATAATTAAGCCATGCCATGACCTCGAAGGTGACCTGATGAGGTTTTCAGTTTTCTAAAGTGCAATAAGTAGGTTGGTCTGTTTATTAGGGGAAATGTCTATGTTTGTTTGAGCCCTGATGGATATTGAGACATAACATTATATAGTCTATTTGTCAGGTCATTATATGAAAGATCAAGTTCGTATTCCATCCACTCCTCTGAAACGACCAAATTAACGCAGCGTTGGAAAAAGAGCTTCGATTTTGTCGATTTGATACAGACCTCTAGTGCTCAAGAACAACTTGCTACATGCTGATTGTAGTTTATCTGCAGCGAGAAGATTTTTCTTCGTCATCTCTCACTTTCTTCCCTTCCGTATCTTCGTGTACCTGTCCACCCCCATTGCTCGCGTTTCTTCTTACACTGCTGCGAGTAATTATACTGTATCTTATTAACTTCGTTATTATTATTAGCTCTTGGGCATCTCTTGCAAAATGACACTCTGAGACGATATTGGATATTGACCTATGCAGTGGTACGTACTCCTATGTCGGCGCCAGCCAAATTGAAACTCATCATGACACAAAAGGTCTTCCTCGCTTTCAGCCTCCAAAGAACATACGAGGTGGCAGTATTGACATGGCATAAGATGAAGTAATGGGAAGTGATAGTGATAGCTATCTTCTCTGTCGCAGTTGCCATGGGCATGAGACGTACATGGTATGGTACTCAATCGCGTTCGCGTGAATCACGACTGAATTCGAGGTCTTCGAGCGAGGACTTTCATTTTGGTAGATAAGAGATGTTCGTTACATAATTTATACACAAAACGAGCGGCTTTTCCGAGACCATATAACGACGGCGAAACGATGAATGGCAACCAAGCGAGCACTGCTTCGG